>KN882570.1:333079-345356 GCA_000934455.1 Apostichopus parvimensis
CGGTTCAGAGCATTGCGAACTGATAAAACATCGGACTGGGATTGAGGGTCAAAATTTGTCAATAACCTACAAGTATCGTTCGCTTCTCGACGAAAATCATGCAAAAATTGTTCTTTGTCTGTCATGCGTGCCATTGCGTTGTATGTTGTACCTTGCTTGCTAGCTACAACTACAATGCTTTCACGCTGGGGGATTAACACTAGCTCAGACCATGGAGCTATAGCTCCATGCTCAGACTGAGCATGGTAACAAAATTCGCTGATGTGATTGGTCTATTTAATATCCGTATTAATTCTATTTAATGCGCGTATTACTTCTATTTAATGCCCGTATTAATTCTATTAACGTGGTAGAAAAATTCACTGATGTGATTGGTCTATTTAATACCCGTATTAATTCTATTTAATGCCCGTATTAATTCTATTTAATGCCCTTATTAATTCTATTTAATACCCGTATTAATTCTATTTAATGCCCGTATTAATTATATTCAATACCAGCATATGAAGCTGCATGGTGATTGGCTGAGAATTAATGCCGGTATTAAATAGAATTAATACCGGTAATAATTTCAATTCGTACGGACATTAAATCAGCAATTATTTCCCGTATGGCCTACCATACACGCAACGTTACATTATATGAGGTATGGTTTTAAATTAAGCAAAACGGGGAATCTCAATAAATTGAATGATGAAGTCCTATTAGGTTTGCCGGATATTAATCCATAACAATATACACCCCAGCAGTTTTCTTTTGTATGAAATATATTTGAGTAGAATACATTTTAATTGCGATTTGTTTTTATATAGAAATAATTTATACAGGTAACGGTATATCGGTATTGTGGTAAACTAAACATATCAATCCACCGTTCAAATGATCCGTAAAAAGCATTTTGGCTACTATAATATAGATGTGTAAATTAGGTCTTTATTGAACTACATTATGATGTCATCAGATATGACGTCAGAGTTGCGACTCCTAGGCCCCCGAGCACTCGACCGTCAAATTTGTGGGGTCGCCCAAGCCTTACTGTTTTGCATAGGGCATTGGAACAGCAATTCCCTCAAGCTGTCCAACACGAAGTAAGAATGAGACAACTATCCTCGATGTATGGGTGAGCGCGTATCCTATTTGAAAATATGTAATATAAAGAATTTATGTGGCGTCAATATTTAGAGCGCTCTTGGGGACTCGAGCGGTCTCGGCCTCGAGAGAGGACGTCCCAAACGAGACAAAGACCGAGTCATTAAGATCCGAGACCAATACCGACTGGCCAAGTCCGAGACAAGGCTCCGAGACCGGTCTCGAGTCCTACATCACTGGTCAATGGACACCGAGGAGTTGCGCAGGTATCTCCAGCTATCTCTATCAGATCTGACCAAAGTAAATACGATAATGATTGTACTCAGAACAGTGACGTGCTAACAATGTCGGTTATGATTAATATAGCATAACTATCACTGAGTATGAAAGAGACGAGAATAAAGTAGGTTACCTCTAATAGCAATACTACGAAAATGTTCCTTCAGATTAACTTACTGATTAACGTAATGATCTATCCGATAACACCCATCAACTGGAAGATAGAAACTACAAAGGCTAAATAAGTATATTAATTAGAACATGAAGTATACTGTTAGATCCGATACCTAACAAAGACTTGATACCCATGTGATTTAAACGGTGAGCAAGCACATAGCATTTGACTGTGCTCTAAATGTACATGCTGAGTTGCCGATAAATAAGGTGATTAAATAATCCTAATATGTGGTCAACGTTCTAAACAATTGATGACACCTCAGTGTAAGGTAATTTTCTACATTCTAGAGAATAAACAAAACGAGTACTTACGAACTATTAATTTGCCAGGACATAAACTGTAAACACAAACGAGAGGCTGGTTGGCGAATAAAACAGTGTTGCCACCAATACACAAAACTGGATACTGCAGTGAACAACCTGCTAAAACAAACTGTTACAAACAACTGAATTAATGTGAAAATTGCAGGAATAGCTGAGGGATAAAATCTCAAATATGACCTTAAGACAGCTTTTTACGATCATAGACAGAAAGGAATGTCACACAGTGGCCGGACTAATGTGACCCCTGGGACCTTATAGGCAGACCAGCTCTCCATCTATGGATGAAGGACACTTAATTACTAACAGGTGCAAACTATAAATATATTAGGGCATGACAGCTGTACTTTTCATCGCGCTTCTTGCTTTTTCTGCCTCAATTCTTTCCGAATTTTGGGATGGGTGTGCTCATTTCTACGACCCACAACGTGATCATCGGTTGTTCTAATGCGTGCTTTGCAGTGATGAGCCCACTCAGCACTACAGCACAGCAGAATCTATGCTCCAAACTATAGCGCCTATACTGCCTCATATGCGACCGTAAACACACCGTGACATGACTGCACTGTGCTAGGAACACCAGTTTGATAACGTCCTGATTAGTAGCACCAATCATGTAAAATTCGTCAAAAAGCGTCCTGATTTGCAGTGACAACCATGTAAAATTCGTTAACAACAACGTCAAATGCAGCAACGGTCATGTTATTGCTGTTTTCAGAGCGATTCTGATGCTGATGTCAACCGTACCGCACTGCGCGTATACGAGAGCAATATTTTTTCCCCTCGATACTGAACACAGTTAAATTTCACACAATCTGGATATTTTTTGAAAAAGAATTTACATACTGTAAAATAAAGAATGAAATTATATTCAGAAAATAGAACTGCAGTCAAGCAATGAGATGTCAAACTTGCGAACAATCGACCACAAGCTTCACTGGGACTCGAACCTGCATGGTCCTTCTGCTTAATGTGCCGGCTCCTGTTTCCTCTTATATTGGAAGACGAGCCAACTGGCTCGCCTATTGATGTACATTTACAAAATGGGGTGTTTGTTACCTGGTACAACTTTTTAAGCTACAGTTGCAAGCAATGATATAGAAAAAATGACGTATTCAAACGAATGAAATAAATGAAAGTAATATAGTGGTATTATTATATAAGTCTGAATGATAAATGTTGCTATTGTTTCATGAATTTGAAACATATATCACTCTCTTAATTAAAAGAAAATGAAAATCAATCTAAAAGACTGAAAGTAGGGAGCAATGGATATTTGGATTGAAAACTTTGAATTGAATATGATTGAATATTAATCTAGATTGAAAATCTCAAACGTTTTTCAATTGGTATTTGATTAGTCACTAGTTTCAATCTTTTGAATTAAGAGTGCACTCTTCCCAGAGTGACAATTTCGAAAAACTTGTTTACATTTTTATTCTTCGAGCAGAATCACGTACTTTTATAGTGGTACATTATGATACGCATAGGTCATGTTAAAGTGCCGAGATTGCTGATGTAGCCTGCATTATGTTTATCAAGAATGCATGGAACTCATGATAAAAACGCTCGCGAAGGGCGCCGATATCTGTTCTACCGAGCTATCATGCATGCGAAATGCGTAAAAATATATCATAGTAAAAGTATATTTTTTGCGCGCAGAGAATTTGTAGTTGCTACAAGCATGCAAGGTCAACGAAATGAGCAAATGAGAGGACTATCACATTAACAGTGCAACGAAAGCGAGCGGAAAATTATGTGATAGCTAGCTGAAGGCCCTGTCACATCTTACCGGATTGCACGAACGGACAAGAGTACGCGCGAAAAACAGTCATCCGGTTATTTCCGTTGGCAAAAGTTGTCGCTTGCATCTGGGGGTTGCAACGTACCGGAAGTTCAACGGTGAAAACGGATTACAAACGCACAAGGGACAGACAGCAACGGACGAACAACGGATGAACAACGGAAGAACAACGAACGAACTAACGAACACCAACGGATAGTAACGAAATTACAACGGACAATTAACAGATAAAGAACATACAAAACATAGGAGTACCACAAAAGTAACGGACATACCGGACTAGTAACGGAGAAGAAACGGTCTAAAACCGGGGCCTCCGGAGTGCCTCAAAATCAGGGGGCATCCTCATGAAGTTCAAGAAAGATTTTTGGTCTTCCATTCGCAGCTCCTGCATTAGTTCGTCATAAAGACCAAACTGCCGTATGTCTGTGGACCTAGCCAGGCCGCGAATATTTTTTTCCCAAACCCTAGACCAGCATTTACGCCGAGCACGTCTCTTCCTTCTCTTCTTGACTTGTTCATAGTTCTTTATGTTGGCCTTAATGATAAGCATCTGTGCTTGTTAAACTGATACTGTGGTCTGAAGCTTTAATCTTTCTGAAGGGTCCATGATGTAGGTGTTGACGGTAGAGGTTATAGGAGCAGAATGAGGCGTGGAAGGCTTGGAGTGGACAAGGTGGAAGTACGCTGATTTATGTCCTCCTGTTGTACTTTTTCTGGCCTGAGTTCTTCCGTTTCTTCCGTGTAACGTACGTTACCTATCTGTTCATTGTCAGTTGTATTCCGTTACACTTCCGTTATTTCTACGTTAGCGTCCGTCGAATATACGGTATAGGTACTGTACTTCTACGTTTCATCCGTTCTTTGTCCGTTAATGATCCGGTGAGCAATTGCAATAACCAGAGACGAACGGAGAAATACAGTATGAAAAACGCATAAAGAACGAACAAAGCGCATGAGAAACTGATTAAACGGAAGCTTAACGGATTAGTAACGAATAAATAACGGAGACATTTTTCGGTGGATGTCCGTTGCAAGTTTTGTGCATATTCCAAATCGACGCCGGACAAACCGGACCTTCCCGTTAATGAAACGTAGACGGACGGAGGAGAACCGCAGACTAAACGGATACTAACGTACATTAACGGAGTGCCATTTTTGTCTTCGTTGCAATCCGTTGAGATGTGACAGGGCCTTAACATGCATGCGAAGGGATGGAGATAAAAGCTATCATTTGTGGACAAGCAATGGATGCATTTGTGGATGCAAGCATATGGCCACTGATAGAGACGATGTAACCGTTCGCGAAGCGGACAATTTTTTAAGGTGATATTAACTGCAAAGATATTTCTAGGAAGTCATAAACACCTCAAACCAATCCATACGAACCTGTAATTTGTTAAACTTGATAGTCAGGGGCGTGTGCAGACATTTCCACAGGGGGAGGGGATCCAACATGTGTTGAATGTAGTGATCGCCGTCCTGGGGAGGGTTCTAAGTGGAGGGGTGTACCCCTCCGCTTTTAGAGATAATACGGAAGTGTGCTTAGTTGCAAACTGGTGAGACATTTTGCCTTTATGGGGGGGGGGGGGGTAAATTATCTTCATTATTTAGCCAAATTTTAGAGCACACGCCCCTGATGGTGCATTCAACGGTAGCATACTTCCGTTAGTCATGGGCGTGGAAAATAGTTATGGTGTTTTTTTATTCAATAATATCACGTAGTCTATTATACTGTTAATCATCTTTGTGATATCTGTTTAACATGCTATTTGAAAGGATTGCCTAGCAAATAATCAGTGGCATAGTTAGGGGGTGCAAGGGTATAGGGGCGCCCAAGTGTGGTTTGGGCTCATATAAACTGTACTAAAAATGTTGACAGGGGGCTGCCAAAGGAAGTTTGCCCATCCCTGCCCCGATCGCCAATAATGCCCAATACGCTACTGTATAGAATTGAAGTTTAACTACTACTTCGCGTTCTGAAAGTAAATCACTGCATAAACAACTACCATACTACAGTATATTAGAGCGGTACTGACAGACAAGATATTTTTTTACAAATATGGATTTTACTATTCACCACACTAAACAGAAAATGATATTGTCTATTTTAAGCAACCTGATTTCGTTCAGGCCGCCTCCATTTTTAGTTCTGATGACGTCATATGTAGGTTATTTTCAATAAGCTACTTTCATTGTTTGGGGTCAAGTTTCTCCCACGGTATATTGTTGTGGTCCACAACAAGTAATGTGTACTTTGCAACGGTCGAAGCGCCCTCAAACTTATCTCTAAAAATAGGCATAGTATGCGTGTAGCATAGCTACTAATTTGATAATTTGTTTGTACTAAGTCTGGGAATGCAGCGGGCGGCTGACCGATTGGGAGAGTAATGTTTTCCGTCTTTAGATTTTGCAAATTTGGAGGTCAGGAAGGTCATCAAACTTGCTGACGATTTGGAGGTCAGACCTGCCGATTCAAAACAACGGCGTATCTGTCGTGAGCTGCCCTTGAAGGGACAAAATCGGCAGAAGGTAATTTTTGGCTAATTCTTTAACTATTTCCTACATCGGCCAAAATTGGCTAATTGTCTAACTATTCCCTACATCGGCCAAACTTGGCCAATTGTTTAACTGTTTCCTATATTGGCTCAATTGTTTAAGGATTTCATTGTCTGACGGTAGTATCGAAAATGTATAAAAGGGGGTGGAATTATACTTAGAGAGGCACTCTTCCTTTTGGCTCGAGGTTCACAGACTCGAATAGCTACAGTCAATCCGATAGGCAATATTTACAAGTAGTAGTACACTGAAAGTCAATAAGAGTTACCGTAGTCTGTTTAGGCATTTGTACTGGCACTGACAGGCAGTGTAGGAGGCTTTGCTTTTGTAGCAACCAATTTACTGAACAATATATTCTTATTTTATCACACAATTTTTTCTTTCATATAAGTTTCGTTGTGAATAAATTTAGCAACACCGCTCGACAACTCTTCCGACATTTTCTTTTCCTATCGCCTTCTCCGGAACGCGACAACTGGTGTCAGAAGTGTGATCGCGTACTTGAACACGTATGATGGAGTCGGCTGGAAAGAGAGGAAAGAGTGGGCAACAGTCCGAGGAAGAACCCCGTTCCCCCTTCATGCTTGAAACAATCACCGAGATCGATGAGACTGATAACTTTGACCAGAGAGGGGAAATGAGGATCTTGCAAGAAACGGTTGATCGTTTATCTACCGCATTAAAGCAGATCCAACTTAAAGGAGAAGTGACGGGAGAGCTGGAGTTCCCGAATGGAGATAGGAGTAGGGATAATGTAGCCACTCCCGATGTCATCGACGAGGAGAGAGGCGGAGGTAACTGCCCCCAGCAGGAGCCCCATCGTTCCCGCTAAACAGGATTGACGTCCCCCTTCCCAAACAGGCTGAATTTAATGGAAAAGAGAGTTCCTGTAAAAGTTTTATAAGAGGCTTTTGTAATTTGGCTCACGTCTGTAACTGGGACTATGAACAAAAGAAATTCAGATTACTATGCTCCCTTAAAGGGGAGGCAGCGGACTTTGTATTTGAGCAACTACACCCCTCTGTTCTGGTGTCCTTCTCCACCCTTGTGAAAGCATTGGAAGATCGTTTCGGGGAACGGTTTTCCACAAGTGCATACATGGCGCAACTTCAGGGGAGGAAATGTTCCTCAAAAGAGAAACTTGTTCTGAAGGGGTACCCGACGGCTGATCAACAGACAAAGGATACCATCGCTCTACGGTACTTCATTCGTGGTCTCGGAGAACAGCAAATGGTCATGAATGTAGGTATGAGGGAGCCCCGGACGCTGGAGGCGGCCATGATAGCTGCGGAGATCTACCACGGCCTTAAAGAGCAAATCGGGCATAAAGCTAAAGTAGGCATTCGGGCGGTGCAACAGACAACCGAAACAACCGAAACCGAAGTTGCGTTGTTATAATTGCGATAAGGAAGGACATTTCTCTACAGAGTGTACAGAACCTAGACGCGAGATGGGTTCCAACCAAAGGTTCCGGCAATCCAGCGGTGCTGAGTCGGCTAAGGGCATAAATAAAGCTGTCGGAAAACCAGAGCGGACCGGCTCTAACGGCCTAGAACCGGTCTTCGAAGCTGAACCGCTAGTTATACCTATACAGAGTGGTTTTAGCAGTGAAGGGCTCTCCCTGATTGTGTTTGTAGAAATAAATAAGAGAAATGCTGAACTGCTAGTCGATTCAGGGGCCATGGTCACAGTTGTGTCCAGTAAGTTCATAGAAAGCTTTCCAGAGACGGTATAAATTCGGGCGCCAAAATTGGGGGCGCCTGTACTTCTCGAGACAGCTGTCTATCATGAACGTATTAAAGTCGAAGGTGTGGCCACTCTTACGATGATATTCGGAAAAAAAGAATATCAATGGAAAGCCTATGTGGCACCAATTAGGAAACCTGGTTTGTTGGGTTATGACTTTTTGAACCGTTTTGACTGCGTCGTGGATGCCAGGAGAGGGCTACAAATCGGTGGAGTCCGTGTATCTTGTAATGTTAGGGGCCCGGGGCCCCCTGCTGTTAGAGTCGTCATGAAGGACCACTACAGATGTACCCGCGAATTGTGAAATGATACTAGAGTGCTGTATTAAGGGCGGTACGGTCAGTTCCGAATTTGGGTTGCTAGAACCGGAAGTACTGAAAGAAGACCTGGAAGGTATCATGGTTGCACGTACATTAGTTAATCACAAGAGAGAGGACATGGACATCCCGATGAGAGTTATGAATGTAACCAACGAACAAGTACTACTTAGAAGCGGTGTCTGCTTGGGGCTGTTGCACGGAGTCGAAACAAGCAATTTGTTTCCATCTTTGTGCTGAAATTGTGAGAAGTGGTTTAAGATCCGTTCTATGGAGCGTACCAATGGAAGCAATTCGAATGACGGGAGGGATCATGAGAATAGAGCAGGTAACTTCGATTGTCTACCCGAGAGGTCCTGGCCCGTTTTATCAGCGATTCTCAGTTGCTTTACTACATTAATCTGGCATACTTTGGACATTTCCAACAAATGTTGAGAGGGATCGGGTCAAGTGTGGACGCCCAAGAAAGCCGCTCCAAAGGTCGTTGGGAAAGCCCTTTAGGTGGGGGATTGTCCTTTGTGAGACAAATTGTCCGCTCAGTGTGCCGTTCTAAAAACAAACACGGGAGGGCCACTGAGGCGAATGACGGAACGTTAAACCATAATAACCCTTTAGACTGTACCGATGACGACACCGAAACAGTCGCTGACGCAGACCCGATATTAGGCGTGTGGCCTAGCTCCGTTGTAGGGAAGGCCCAAGTTGCGGACAACGATGTAGGGAAGTTATTACAATGGTTGTCAAAATCAAAGACTAGACCAAGTAGAGATGAAGTACAGGCGGAAAGTATAAGTCCGAAACATGTGGCTGCTTTGGGATCAACTATTTTTAAAGAATAATGTCCCGTATAAGAGGTGGGGGCGAATAGGGAGAAATAACCAGTTTCATCAACTCATTGAGTCAAAGAAAATGCAGGATTCAGTTTTGAGAATAGCCCATGACTCGATTTCATCTGCACATTTAGGGCTGAATAAAACATTACAGAAAATTAGAAGAAACTACTACTGGTACGGGATGAAAGAGGATGTTAAAAATTCGGTTAGGAAATGTAAGAAATGTGGTGCAAGGAAACGCCCAGGCAAAGTGCCCCGTGCACCACTTCAGACTTATAATGTAGGCGCCCCACTGGATCGGGTTGCCACCGACATATTACGGCCGTTTCCAGTAAGTAAACAAGGAAACAAGTATATTTTAGCCGCTGGATTGAAGCCTATCCTGTACCGGACCAATCTGCTGCTGTTGTCGCGCATATATTTGTATACGACTTTACATAGCGATCAAGGAAGAACCTTTGAATCCAATTTGTTTAAAGAGGTATGTAGACTTACAAATTAGGAAAACAAGATAATCACCCTATCACCCGTCTTCCAACGGGATGATCGAACGATTTAACTAAACTCTGGTGAATATGATTGCTTCCTATGTTGACCAGAAGCAAGAAGAATGGGACATTCATTTGCCACTACTAACTGCAGCATACAGATCATGCGAGCACAAGGGTACTGGGTATTCCCCTAATAGCTTAATGTTAGGGCACGAAAACCACACCCCTTTCAGCCTCCTGTTAGGAGCTCATGAAAAACCAGAAGATGGGAGTTGTGAAAGTTACGGAGACTATGCTAACAACCTAAAGAAGAATTTATGACATTGTAAGGCAGAATTTAGCAAAAGCTAGCCAGAAACAAAAGCGCGACTATGATTCTAAGATAGCCTTTACAAATTTTAAACTAGGAGACCTTGTTAACTGTCGAGACGATAGTAAATCGAAAGGAATTTCACCTAAATTGAAGGTCAGTAAGTGGAGTGGACCTTACGTAATCACTAAAAGGTTTAGTGATCTCCTGTTTGAGCTGAAAAAGGAACAATAAATCAAAGAGGAAAATTCTTCATCATAACAGACTAAAGCTATATCACAGTGAAGAGGTGCCTGACGACGTAAAACGGGTACAAGCAGGTGTGAGAGAAACAGAGAATGGCGGCTTCGAGAACTCACAGGAGCAGACGGCTGGTGACCTGGCTTGTCAGTCAATCGAGCCCACCGAGGAGAAGTCCCCGGTTGAGATCCAAGTAACTCTAAATTTGGGTTACCTTAATAGCTACTTGGCATAAATCTTGTCGCAAAGCCAAAACATTATGTTGGAGAACTCCTCAAAAATTTCAAAGTGACAGTTTGGTCATCTGTTTGTTACCTTGTTTTACGGACACAACATTTTACTTTTCGTTTTGTCGTTTCTGGATTTCTGCACTGGAATCAGGCTATTTCTTAAACCTTATTTCTTATACACTTTCGCCATATGAACTATGAAGTAACAATGGCAAAGTTTGAACTCTAAGTTCAACTATCGCAACAATCTCTGTGTTGTGAATACGTATTGTTTGTTTGTATTATTTATTTTGTTTCTACTGCATTAATGGATTTTGTTTTGCTTTTCATCGTTATAAATCATTGGAGATTCCGGTAGTTAGTATGACATGTAAATTTGTATGTATCTCTCTCGATTCAATGTCATTGTCATGTTGATTAGGTTACAGTACTTACGTTAATTAATGAAATCATTACTGGAACTCGTAATGTAGTACCATTGAACATTTTGTTTGATGTGTTCATTTTGTAAAGCATTCATTTAAGACTGATTAATTATATTACTGAGTTTGAAGATCTTCATGTTATGTGCGTTACGATTAATCTAATGTTTAGGAAACCAAATGGGACAATAAAACCAATCGTTAATGAGCTGTTACAGAGCCTCAAAATTCTCGTTGACGGCTATTTTCAATTTATGTTATTGGATATAATATTCAGTGGGGACTCAACAACAGTAAAAAAAAAAAACACTTCTGTAGCAGTTAGTTGTAGGTTCACCCTCATTTGTACTTTGTCTCCTGGACAAAGGGACCACATCCAGTCCCTGCAGTGAGTGAGGTTAATAGGGAACCTCTGGAAAGTAACACACCCCTTGGTTATGTAATTCCATTTAGCGCAGTACCAATTCCAGGGGATACCCAATCTAAAGAACCCGCTGATTCGCTCGACTTACCAGACAATAGTCCGGACAATACAGAGAATGGATCTCCTCTGATACCTGATCTTCCTATACCCGTTATGAGGCAGTCCCGCAGGTTCAGAAGTTTTCCGCCTTCCCCTCACGTGGGTATCAACATTATTTATTGTGGGTTGATTATTTCATTAAGCTCATTAAAGTTAAAGAGGTTATGAAATGAAAACAAAATTATTTATCATCGTATTCTGTACACTCGTAGCTTTCCAATGATACCCAATTTGTGTCAAACGAAGCTTGCATCCTCGAGGAATAAACGATCAAAAATTGGAGGGTAATAAAAACTTTCTAAAAGTTGTTGTATTTATGGTAACGCGGCGTGACGTCGAGGAACTCAGCTCACTTCCGAGACGCTATGTTTACATTCTTAAACGTCTGAGAACACACACCATTACACTGTTGCAGTGCTCCGTAGTAATTGAGATTTGGTGTTTGGAGTTTGTTTTTACGTAACTTTATCTCGTAAATGTTAAAAATGCCGAGCCGATATGTGGTATCAGGTTGCTCCACCACAAGTAAAGACGGATTTCTACTGCAAGCTTTTCCAAAAGATGACAGAAATCGAAGAATTTGAACACGACTCGCTCAAAACACTATACATACACAACGTTACGAGTGCCTGTAGGCCTATACTGTTGCCAAATTACTTGTTATGACCATAGCCTAGACCTCCTTGATACAGCAAATGACGATTTTTTTTATGGTTACCTAATGTTTCGCACAAATTTTAAAGCCAGTTGGTTTTAGAACAATCAATACTAGATCTGCAAGTTTTCTTCTGTGGTAAAACTGGCGTTGTGTTGTGATTTTACGTAACAGTTGGATGATACAATTACACGGGCTAGCCTGTTATACAACGTATATTGGTTAGGTCTAGACCCCATGTTACCACTACTAGTACTATAGGGTTGCAATGTACAGAATGT
>KN882571.1:55617-67959 GCA_000934455.1 Apostichopus parvimensis
GAATTTAATCATGTTTTTTGTGGTAGGCCAGGTCAGTGTAATTGGCTAAAGCATCGTATTGAGACAGGGGATGCGAAACCAGTAAGAAAAGGTCCACCTAAAATCCTAAAATCAGGATTCTGGCAATTTTGTATTCATCCTGAAGATCAGCATAAAACAGCCTTTGTGTGTGAAGAGGGTGTATTCCAATTTAAGAGATTGCCTTTCGTTCTCAAAAATGCAAGTCAATGCTTTCAGAATCTGGTTGATGTGGTAATGAAGCCAGCAAAGAGTACTTTGAGACAGTATTATTACACATATATTGATGACATAGTAGTTCATTCGCCGGATGTGTCAACCCACTTTGAGGATCTAAAAGGGGTTCTGGAATGTCTAAAGACTGCAGGTTTAACTGTCAATCCAGAGAAGTGCCATTTTTTGTATAATGAGGTCAAGTTCTTGGGTTATCTAGTTGGACAGGAAGGAATTAAGTTAGGCCCTTCCAAGTGTGAAGCTGTACACAAATTTCCAAGACCAAATGATAAGAAATCCCTTGAAAGGTTCTTAGGATTGTGTGGGTGGTGTGCCAAATTTGTAAATGGGGATGCGAAAATTGCTGAACCCTTAAATAGGTTGAGGCGTAAGAGTGTGCCATGGGATTGGTCTGATGCCTGTGAGGAGGCTTTTGGAAAATTAAAACCAGAAATAACAAGGGCGGTTTCACTCACAATCCCAGATTTTCAGGCACCCTTTGAGGTACATACAGATGCTAGCGGTACTGGTTTGGGTGCTACCCTAGTTCAGCGTAATGACGAAGGTTATGCTAAAGTTATTGTTTTCGCATCTAGGTCACTGAGTATGGCAGAGGGGAAGTACTCTGTGACAGAGCTTGAGTGTTTAGCTGTGGTCTGGCCGTTTGAGAAATGGCGACCATACATATACAGCTCACATATCACTGTATACACAGACCACCAGGCATTGGGTTGGATGCTGTATTTATTAGTATATATGTTTTTTCTTTGGGGGGGGGGGGAGAAGGTATACTGGTAATTTGATATAAGTATCCAATATACCTTGATTGTTGTTTCAGAGAGCAATATTCATACGCAATATCACAATAATACTATGCTACGGGTTATTTTGTATTATCGCGTATATATATGGTGTCATGGTAACTACAGAGTACTGTTGAATCACTAGTTTATTTAAAGGACAACAATCTCCATATGTATTGATTGTAGATACCTGATCTATCCTATCGGAGAATGATATTAGCCAAGTGCAACTGTACATAATCAGGAATGAGGCACTGGTGCTGTATCACTTGAAACTGTTTGTAATATGGTAGGGACATCCTTCAATGGAGAGGATGTAGGGTATATGGATGTGAATCATATTAGTATTACCTACTGTATGCATTCTTGGTACAGTAGATGACAAGGCCTAATCCAGGGTAGCCTATAGTTAATAGTTACTATACCTATGACACTGGGTAAAAAGAAAGTCACTATGTAAGTAATCCTAAGAATAGCTAAGCCTATGTAATCCTAAGTAATACTAAGTATATATTGTATTCTATATATGTAATCTGTACACTAAGGAATGTCATTTGTCTCTGTGACAGATGAGAAGATGAGAGTAATAGATCAGTAGAGCATACACTACCACCGTGTGCAGTTGTGTTTTTCTTGAGTTGTCTCTACAAAATAACCAACATTACCTCAATATGATAACGCTACTCTCTGGGACCTGACCTGTCTGAGCATAGAGGCTCAGAGCATAGCAAACAGCATCTAAAGTCAATGGATGTATACTAAGGCATACATTACAGTTAGCTTTATATCGACGCATGTGTCCATTGAGGGGTATGAAAGAACTTGACACGGCAGACATTTTGTGGTCAAATTCTGCTCAATTGTATGGTGCATAAGCACAGAACCTTAAATATTTTGACCTATCTTCTTTATTAGATACTATTAATAACACGAATAAAAACATAATCCTACTGGGTGATTTTAATATAGATTTAATAAAGTATGGTACCGACAATACTACAACGAATTTCCTGGATATATTGTACTCATCTTCTTTTTTAGTATTTTTACCATTTATTACAAAACCCACTCGTATTACTGAAAATTCTGCAACTTTGCTGGATAATATTTTTTGCAATAATTTAATCGGTTCATTTACTTCGGGTTTTTTACTTTCTGACATAAGTGATCATTTACCAGTCTATTACATTCAAAGTTTAAATCAACCTACTAACTCTGGCAATAACCATTCTGTATTTTAAAAAGGAAAATTACACCTACAAGTTTGTTTAGCCTTGTTGCGGAACTTCATTGTCTAGATTGGGAATGGCTATATAGTCAACAAACATGTTGACATATCTTATGATGGTTTTATCAATACATTCTTACCTATTTATAATAAGCACTGCCCTTTACAAAAAGTTACTTCTAAGAATAGACGAGTTTCATCACCGTGGTTAACAAGAGGTGTTTTGAAATCTATTCGACATAAGAATAATTTATTTAAGAATTATATAAAAAATCCTACTCCTGAAAATAAAGTCAAATATTCTGTCTACAGAAATCAAATAACCAGTGTTACCAGCAAGGCTAAAGAATTAATAATGTGTTTGAGAATAATAAAAACAATTTGAATAAAACATGGAAAATAATTAATAAACTAATTACAGACAATTCTAAGTTACACAAAATCTCAAAGATTAATCACAATGGAAGCGTTTTGACTAATGAGAATGATATTGCAAACGCATTTAACGATTTCTTTACACTCATTGGTCCTTCCCTGGCTGAGAAAATTCCTACTTGTAATGCGGTGTTTAATGATTTCCTAAGAGGCTCTTGTACAAATTCTTTATTTTTGTCTCCCACTAATCCTTCAGAAATTATCAATATTATCAGTAAACTTAAAAGGAATTCTGCATCTGGGGTTGATGGTATATCAGTGCGCATTCTACAATCTATTTCACATGTTATTGCCCGGCCATTATCTCATATTTTTAATATTTCACTATCAACTGGTATATTCCCAAATTCTGCCAAACTTGCTAGAGTAACACCTATATTTAAGACAGGTAAAACTGATGAATTGTCAAATTATAGACTAATTTCAGTACTCACCTCTCTATCTAAAATAATTGAGAAACTTATTTACTCCAGAACTATAACTTTTCTAAATAACAACAACATAATTTCCGATAATCAGTATGGTTTTCGTCAAAATCGTTCAACTAGTATGGCTGGCCTTGATGTCATTGATTTTATTACTACTGGTTTTAATAATAAGCAGTCTACCCTTGGAATATTTTCAATCAAAAGCTTTTGATACGGTCAATCATGATATATTATTAAGCAAACTAAGTCATTATGGGATTAGGGGACTTGCGTTACAGTTGTTTAGAAATTACCTAGCAGATCGTAAACAGAGTGTTATTATTGGTGAACACGTTTCAGCTTATTGTAATATAACTTGTGGTGTTCCTCAGGGATCTATTCTAGGACCGCTCCTTTTTTTCATAAATTATATCAATGATCTCCCTAATTGTTCAAGTATTCTTAAATTTTGTCTTTTTGCTGATGACACTAGCATATTATTTAAGAATAATGATTTGAATGCATATAATCGTATTTTAAATAATGAACTTTCTGTTATTGCAGATTGGTTTTGTGCTAATAAGTTGTCTCTTAATGTCAATAAAACCAGCTTCATAGTTTTTCACACTTACCATTCCACTAAACCCAAACTAAAACTTATCTTGAACAATACAATTATACATGAAACAGAAAACGTTAAGTTCCTTGGAGTTCAACTTGACCCACTCTTAAGCTGGAAAACTCACATTGATTATATTTGTACTAAAGTGTCTAAGACGATTGGCATTCTTTATCAAATTAGGCTTCAGGTTCCTCATCAGGTATTATTATCCCTTTATTATACATTGGTTTTCCTCATCTTTCGTATTGTAATATTCTCTGGGGCAATTCGCATACTGTTCACCTGAATAGATTATTTGTGCTCCAAAAGAAGTTGATACGACTGATTAGCAAATCAGATTATCTAAGTCATACTACTCCTATTTTTAAGAATTTAAGTATTTTAACAGTTTTTGACATATATCAACTCCAGCTTGGAATCTTTGTTTTCAAATATCTTCATGAATTACTTCCACCTCCGTTTAAGATTTTTTTTTAAATTTCAATAATCAACTCCATAGTCATAACACTAGACACTCAACTGGCATCCATTTTGATTTCCTACGATTAGTTTTAAATACTAAATCTGTAAGATTTACTGGTGCCACATTTTGGAATACTCTCGAACCCAAACTTAAAAAATTACCAACCTTATCAATATTCATAAAGCAACTGAAACTATATTTGTTAAACAATGACTTGTAATAACTTTATCACATTTAATAATGCTACTTGTGCTTCCCGTTTGGGAAGTGGGGGAGGGGGGGGGGTGTAGTTAGCGTATTGTATTTAATTTTTTCATGGTGAATCTGCACTTTATGAGTGTATAAGCGTAGCTTTTTCAGATTTTCCATGCTTTTTTTCTCTCTTTGACATTGGTATTATTCATTATTGTAAATGTAATTGTAAAAAAGAAAAAAAGTGAAAATAAACGAAACGAAACAACGAAACATGTACTGTAGTAGTACAATAGGCCTGTATGACTCATCGTTACGCATGACTGTACCATTGTACCATTGGTATAAGGGGGAGGGGTTGGCAACCGGGTAGTAGATATGATTGAGGGGAGAGGAATGAACTGGTTTTTTAAGTTTGAATAAGAAATTTCAAAAGTCAAAGCAATTTGTTTCCCTTTTTTTTGTATTGTTTGTACAAATTTTGTAATTATGCGCATACTAATTAGCCTTTTATTAGACCCTTGCTCCAGTTACAGCAACAACTGAGGTGCCAAATATGATGTGGATGAACAACAGCCTATACTTATCACTCCAGAAGAGCCCTTGACCAGCATGGAGACCATAACTTTGATATAAACCCTAAATTTGGTAGCCTGTAAAATATTATAATTTATTCGCGAATGAAAATTTAACAGAACGTCAGAAAATCAGTCATATTCCTCACATTCAAACATCAAATTATATTTTACTTATAAAATAACATGTCTTGAACTCATCAAACTATCAAAAGTCCAGCAGATTTCATCAAAATAATTTCAAATGGGCAAAGGAAAGTACCGTGTATGTATCATGACCTCATTTGCATATTTACATATCTAATAAGCTCAATTATAAAAATAAAAAAATTAAAACCTCATTTCAATACCTATCTGTCAATACTTGGGTCCCTATTGACAAAAATGACCAAATTTTAAGTAATTACAATGTGTAAATATTTTTCCCCCAGGGACAATGATATGACGTTGAAATGGGAATATATGACAATGATGTAAACGTTGCATTTGATCATTTTAATAAAATATTTAGTAAGCATTTAAACAACTGTCTTCCATATGTTGCTAGTACAAAGAAGGGTATTAGTGACAAGAATGACTGGATGACTCCTGCCATTCTTAATTCTTGCTGTACAAAGAATCGTTTATATAAATAATATCTCCGTAGTCGTACTGCAAAACAACTTGAACGATTACAAACGTTATCGTAATCGTCTTACGTCTGTTATCAGGCTGGCCAAAAAGTCTTACTTTTCAATGATTATTTTACTACTATTGGTCCAGCCACTCAACATAAGATTCCTAATGTTAATTCTCACTACAAAATGTACCTGTAAGCACCAGTCATTGACTCTTTATTCATTATTCCTGCAACAAGAGATGAGGTCCTTAAAGTACTTATATCACTCAAGCCATCCGCTGCTGGATTTGATGGTGTTTCTGCTATTATTGTAAAACATGTTGCCCATTCATTATGTATTCCACTCACATATCTTTCTAATCTCTCTTTTGAGCTTGGTGTTGTTCCCACATCCTTAAAAATAGCTCAAGTTGTTCCTGTCTTTAAGGCCGGTGAAAAGGAATCCGTGAATAATTATAGACCCTTTTCAGTTCTCCCATGTTTCTCCAAGGTAATCGGAAAAATAATGTTCTCACGGTTATATAACTTTATTGCTAAGCATAATTTACTGAATAACTATCAATTTGGTTTCCTTCCTGGCCGTTCAACTACACATGCTATTTTACATTTTACTTGTAGATTTATGGAAGCTTTCGAAATAATCAGTATGCTTCTGGTATATTTCTGGATCTGTCGAAGGCGTTTGATACTCTTGACCATAACATTTTACTTGACAAACCTAATCATTATGGAATCCGGGGAACTGTACTTCAGTGGTTAAAAAGCTATCTTGATGATCGTCACCAGTTTGTTGCTATTAATAATATAAGTTCTGTTTCTAAGCCATTTAAGTGTGGTGATCCTCAAGGGTCCGTACTTGGTCCATTGTTGTTTATAATTTATGTTAATGACCTCTATAGAGCCAGCAACAAATTTCATATAATCTCTTATGCTGATGATACCAACCTGTTCTTTTCCAGTAATGACATTAATTTTCTATTGGATACTATACAGAATGAGTACTATACAGAATTGGATACTATACAGAATGAGTTCCATAATTGGTTTTGTGCAAATAAATTGTCACTCAATGTTAAGAAAACTACCTCTATTGTGTTTAGTACACCTTCAAAGCACTTAAATTCTAACATAAATAGTATCAGACTTTGCGGTGTTGAAGCTATGCTGTCTAAGACTACTAAATTTCTTGGCGTTTATATCAATAATCATCTTTCTTGGAATATTCATATTCAGAATATTTGTATGAAAGTGTCTAAAGGCGTTGGAGTTCTTAATAGACTTCGCCAAATCCTTCCCAGAAGCACATTGGTCACTTTGTATAATACACTCATACTTCCCTATCTTATACCTATTGTAATGTTATTTGGGGCAGTACCCATGCTTCTAGAATTCAACCCCTTTATTTACTTCAAAAGAGAGCCATTCGTTATATTTATAATGCGGATAACCTCCAGCATACAGCACCCCTGTTTACTACTCTTAACGCTCTTAGTATCTATGACATAAATCGTTACTACAGTATGTTGGTATTTTTATTTTCAATTGGTTACATGATAATGCTCCGTCGACTTTTCGCAAATATTTATCAGTTACGTAATGATCCCTATCCTAACCGTGCGCCAAATCATTTTTCTGTTCCTTACTTTAGACTTCACAACTTGGTATTCGTAATGTCGGCGTAAAACTTTGGAATTCCCTCCCAACTACTATTACTGGTTGTAAAACTTTGAACACCTTCAAAAAACGTCTTAAAGAGTATCTTATATCAAACCATCATTGATTTTGTATTTCCTTTCATTGCCATCTTTGTTCTGTTTTCTCTGTATAATTAAGCTTTCATTCTATATTTTATTTGTAAAGGGGTGTCAACGTAAACAAGCTCTACAGAGCTTCTTGTTGGCACTCCTCAATCTCTATGTTCTATTGTACATTTACCCACATCTATTGTCAAATTGCATACTTTAATACAAGAGATTGAAATAAAGTCTTATGAATTGAATTGAAATCGATGATATGTCGAATTAAATTGGTAGAAGTCAATTTCCTTGGACTTATACCAGTTTCTAGCAACTCAAATTGACATACACCTATTTAAATCGACATATCATCGATTTAGCTCATTAACATATTCCTAATCCCGATTTCGGTGATGATTGACATGTGAAGATACATCACGTGCAGTCACCTGACAAGGTGGGCGAATAATTAAACAGTTCCAAAATTACCAAGCTAGCAAGGGTGTTTATCATGATTATGTCAATGATAATTATGGACAATTACTCGAAATACACATCGAAATTGTTTCTAGCTCTACAAAGCAACGCAGGACTAGGAGAAGGAATTGAAACAAGACGGCAAATCTCTCTGGTAGATTCTTTCGAAAACTGGAAAGCGCTGAAGGAGGTCGGTGGTTGCAATCCCGCAGTCGATCAAACTTAATAATTAACATATGACCCCAAACTGTGTCATTCTTTATCACAGCTACGTTGGATATGTGGCGAGAAAGTACTTGGCAGCCATCGATTTCAACTATCACAGAAACCGTCCCAAAGAAAGATGGAGATGGGAATGATGAGTAAGTGTTCCTGTCAATACCCTCATTATGCTTATTTAATATGTGTAGTGAATGGCATTAGCATGTACAACCCATTTCAAATGATACCTTTTAGGCACACGTCTGACTCACTTCACAACAGAATATTTACATTATTACTATAGATGCAATTGGTGGTTTGTGGATTCATTTATGTCTTAAACCAGAGGTTAAATGCATAACTGAATTGAAACACTTTCAAGGTTTTTACCTAGTACATGAACATATAGTTCTACACTCTTTTTGATGATGTTAATTGTTTCTAGGTAGTATTTCATAGTGAAAACAATCAAGATTTAATTGAGAGCAGCCTTAGAGCTTTATATGTAGATAATTGTTAAAATACACTGTGTGTTGATTATCTGGAGGTGCAAATGCAAATCACAATATGAATATGCAAATCACAACCACCTGTTATGATTTCTTTTCAGGGTCAAGGTGAAGTACTCCACAGCCACCAAACAATGGCATCCGGTACCTGTGAAAGAGCCCACAACCTATGGATACATTCTGCATTTCGGGAGAACATCGTGAAAGTTCTGGTAGTTAATCTATGTTCATTCAAACAGGCTGGAAAAACCCTACTTGATGAACCAAAAAATTATACCAAGAGTGTCCACCGCCCATAAGCCAACAATGGAAGACTTACAGAGCCAATATAAGAGTGGGTTTACAGATAATCAATGGTTGTAGATTCTTAAGCTCATTTCCACAAATATGTGATATGATTAATCAAACATTAAACAGAAGAAGTAAAAATTAATATTGACAGTTAAAATATAGTAGAATGTTCGACAAAAGAACATTCAAAACCGTACCATAATTTGCTATTATTTGACCCCATTCGTTATCACAGCTTGCATTAGACCAAATTTATGGATGTAAGCTCTTTAATTCGTGAACAGGAGATAAAATACTGCAAGCAAACATCAAACATCGTTATTAAATTGATGCCCATATAATTTAATCTCACCAACTTTAGTCACCAAATTGGTATTTTTCTGAAATTGTGCGTATAGTACATTTCTGGTGAAAGTGAGACATGTGAGGCAGTTTTTGTGGACATAACGGCGAGGTATGGATAGTTGCTTTGGAAGAAAAACTACCCCATTTTCCACAACTACCTATCCTATATTTTTCAAAGTTGTTCATGCATATGACATTGAGAAGTGTAGCCTCTATACATCAATATATACAGGCCTACATATGTCAAAATAAACATGTCTAGCATGTATTGTCTTTTCCTTAAACAATACCTGGTCCTTTCCGTACCCTCAAAGAAAGTTATCTTACAATCCATGATATACCTTGGAAAACATAAATGTTTCTTAATTTGAATATGATTTTCTAAAATATGCCAACTTTAAATCCTGTGTAGTGATAATCCTCTGATGGAAACCTGTTCCTTATGCACCACACTGCACAGGATGGGATGACTACACGATTGTAACGTCCAGTTCTGATGGCTTTCCAGTAAATAAAGGACCTATATGCAGTGTACCTGTAGGTACTATTACATGACCTGTGTCCCAGTATCAGTATCATATCTTTGGACAATTGCAAGATCCAAAGCTTCAGGTCCATTATTAATGACCGTAAATGTACGTTCGTTTAATGTAGGAAGCAAACGTCTTAACATATGATCTGCTTGGTTCTTGAGTTCTAAGTGAATGTTATGAAGGTGCTCTTGCAACCCTAATCCCAAATATAAATTAGCATGTAAAACTAGCAAAATTATTGCAACCAGTATAATGTTATTTAGCAATTATTGTCATAGCTAGTACAGTAACTAGGTACAGTACCTCTTGAATACCGTTCACACCTCTCTTTAAATGACTCCAATTCGTCATGAAGATACAAAGAAAGGCCATGTTCGGGTATATCCATAGACCTACTTATAGCAAAAATTTACTTGATACGACTTCATTTTACAATCGCGTATTAAAGAACTCGCACTCAATGATTGGTACAGCAACTACTCTCCCACAACCGTGCATCAGTAAGTACTACTTTGTGTTACTAACATGTGTTACAGGACATGAACAGTAGTTACTGTACAAGCCATGAGGATCGGTTGTTTTTGTATACCAGTAAGGTCTCTGCTGTGACACTGTTTTAATGAATACTCCAGAGTCAACCTATGTACAGTAATACTCTAAAATTAGACTTCATAAAATTAAATGTTTTTGTAAAATGATGTGATTGGCCACTGTATAAAATTGTCATAAATAATAGAAGGGAGTTATTTTCTGTATGGCTGATGTGATGAATTCGCTCACAAAGACTCACATTGGTGTTGCCATATATATTCATTGTTAAAAGTTCACTAAATTATAAAATCACTTCTCCAAAATAAAATATGATTCATGGATATTGTTTGCCACATATGCCTACAAAAAATGTATGGCAAGTTGTTAATTCAATCACATCCTAATATCAGCCTCGTCGTTATTGTAAAATGTTCACAAAATAAAAAAGGGGATTAGGGGGAGGCATTAAACCCAGTTCCCTCTCCCACAATGGATCCATCGCAAGGTTTCACAATAGAAAGAAAGTTTCAGTCAGATCTGGTCAGTCAAGCTCATTACACTGTTCCTGCAGTAGGCTATACTCTGTCAAAAGATGTTAGGAAAAATTGCACCAATTATTAGTGCCGGACTGGTTGCTGGGGGTAGTTGGTAAGCACCCCAGCCTTGGCCCCTGAATCATCAATTTGAAATTAAAAAAGTAAAAATTTTGAACCACTTGTCAGATCTCCTTTGTTTCTTTTTCACCTTTTTGTTTCTTATATTTTTCCATTTTGTAGCTAATATTGGCCTGCCCCATCCCCACCAACCCCCCTCCCCCTATCTGAATCATCGGCTATTGTGTCACACTTTTGCCAAAGCAGAATTATTGTTGATCTTTGGAGGGGAACACATATTCCAACAAAATATGTCCCTCCAAGGTGAAGAATGTTACACCCATACATATGTCATATTGAATTACCACAATGCATTACATCAGCTTACACATTTCAGGATTCATATCATCGAATATCACTCAATGTTGCTGAATGGAGAATTTCACCCAGATCTCGTGAGTTGGTACCCTGAGCTCTCCGACAACCTTAAGCCTATCTGCCTTTCTTTCGAGGCCAGTTCCAGTCGTCGTCGGTTGAAGGGTATAGACAAACATTCAAGACGATGAATCCAGCGGTACAGGCTATGTTTGGTGAAGTCGAAGCTCTCTTGCGGTTGCTCCTCGTCTCCCCCGCAAGTTCGACGGAAGCCGAGAGATCTTTTAGTGCTTTGAGACGTTTGAAGACATGGCTACCGAGCACCATGACTCAACAGAGGCTGAACCATGTGATGGTGTGCCATATTCACCGCGAACGTCTAGCCCAGTTGAAGCCTTATGAGTTAGCAGAGAAGTTCGTTGTCTCCTCAGATTACAGACGCCGCATCTTCGGGCGATTCCGTAGAAAACTAGTGCGCTCCGTCATTATCATAGGAGACAGCACTTCATAGCTAGAGCCAAAGCCTGTACATGTTTGTTGTTTAGTTGTAGACGGTGTTTCAAAGACGGTGCGCGTTCCCTAATATTGGGGAAATGAAAACGGGAGCATATTCCGTGGCAGTGCATCCAATGTTACTTTGTTGTTGAGTGATACCTGAGTTTACTCCACAGTGAGAACACTGGGTACACGCATGGACGTCATAAGAGGGGGTGTGGGGGTGTTTCACCACCCAAACTTGGTAAAACTGACGATAGTTGGAAAATTGGAGTGCGACAGTGGGAATTTCCGACTGTCGCACTCTAGTTTATCTAGGCCTATTCATTTATTCCTATGATTGTGCATGACCTAAAAATTGTAAAATTTCGGTCAAAATTGACCTTTAATCAGTCATATTTACCACGTTTTCCATGCCACTTTGAGAAATTGTATCTCGCGATTCTTATACTCCACCATACAAAACTTCGTATGATTTTGAATGCTCCAAAAAAATGCCTTATAGAACTACCGTCATAGGCGTAGGAGCCCAATTTGATTTGGGGGGGGGGGTGTAACGACTTGCCCGAAAAATATAACCACAATTTTTTGCGCGCTCCACATGTTTATGTGCATATCATATAGGCATGCATCGGTTTTTACATCGCATGCCAATAACATACAATCATTTTCCGTGTTATT
>KN882571.1:87210-97666 GCA_000934455.1 Apostichopus parvimensis
AATTGACAAATTACACATGTGATAAAGCTATGAAATGTTCCTTAATATTGCACACTAATGACTAGGAACCACACAAGAGCAAATTCAGTGTGGCGGGAATTTACAGTGATGTACAGAAAATTTACCAAAAGGGCACTTTGTAACAAAAAAAACTAAGAGAAGTTTATTACGATAAGTAAAAGAATACCAACCAAGAATACTTAAACGAGTACTTTACTCCATTTCCTATCTCCTTTGTCCTAAAATAAAACGAGTTGCATTCCTCTGGACCCCAGGCGCGTAGCCAAAGGGGGGGGGGTGGCGAAGGGGGCAGCCGCCTCCCCTTGAGCATATATATATATTTTTTTAATGTTTTTATGATATCGCTAGTAATTTCAAAAGAGAAAATGCTAAGATGCAACTTACAAGGCCTGGGAAGTGCCATTTCCAGCGATCTGGGAGGCATTTTTAGGCAAAATTTTCTTGTACGCTTCGCGCCAATCATGGTGGCGCTACGCTTAGATAGTTTGCAATGCCGTATCTACGGCTCTGATAGTTTGCCTACAGTTTCGCCCCTCCCTTGGCAAATTCCTGGCTACGCGCCTGCTGGACCCCCTCCAGCCTACCTTCATGAGTCAGATTCTGGGGTCCCCAGGCAGGTAAACCATAATCTAAAACAGGGACAACCAAGGCTTTAAAAAGAATAAGGCAAACCGTGCTGCTTAGACCAGCTGAAACAGAACGAAGGAACCCGATAAGTTCACGGGCTTTAGCAGAAACATAATCAATGTGACCATTCCAATTTAGTTGACTATCAAAAATAATACCCAGATATTTGTGAGTGTGAACATTGTCCAACAGACTTCCATTAAGGACATAGTGGGGAGCCGTTTTTTTTTTCTTCTTTGTAAGCCGCATTACTTTACTCTTTGATGCATTAATACTCATTTTGTTAAGAGTAGGCTACACCAAAGCTGAATTTGATTAATATCATGCTGGAATGCAATAGAATCAGCATTACTATGGATGTATCTATAAATCAAAGCATCATCTGCAAACAAAGAGCATTGAGATGACAGATTATATGTAAAATCATTCATAAAAAGTATGAAAAATGTTGGCCCAAGGACACTCCCTTGAGGTACCCCAGATCTGACTTTATCTCATGAGGAGTTATTACCATAAAAATGAACTCTTTGTAATCTATCAAACAAAACAGACTGGACCCAGTGCCAGACTGGTCCAGTAATATTAAATTAAGTTGTTAATTTATGCAAAAGTAGGCCTACATTATGGGGCATTTTATCAAAGGCTTTAGCAAAATCGATGAAGAGAGCATCTATAAACGGAGGATTATACGCTTGTCAAGAATACTACGAATAGGTGATATTATACAACTGAGTAATGCACGAGTGACGGGGCACAAACCCATGTTGAACTCCATTTATCAGACAATATGATTGCAAATGTTTAAAAATTGCATTTGAAATATTTTTTTCCAATACCTTACAAATAATAGAAGTCAATGCTATAGGCCTATAATTCTCAATTTCAGATTGGTCACCAGTCTAATGTATTGGGGTAATATTGGCACACCTCCACTGCACTGGGAGCTTTCATGTCTTTAATGAACAAGCAAATAATCGATGTAGAACTGGTGATATCACCGGTGACGTTTCTGATAATGGTCTAGAGGTAATACCATCAGGACCTGCAGATTTATTGATAGTAAGCTGAACAAGTATATTAGAGATGTCAGATATAAAAATATCCAAACTAGATAGTGGTTGGATTGGTAGTTGGCATTCGGGAGGACCTACCAGAGGCTCTTCAGCAGAATTAAAAACAGATAAAAAGTAGTTATTAAATGCCTCCGCAATATCTTGGGACTTGTGCAGCAGAGACGTGCGACATTTAAACTTAACAGGCAGGTGTGACTTACGTCTACTTCTAACGAATGACCAGAATCGCTTGTAATTATCAGGATTAGACAAAAGATCATTAATGTTAGCCCGATATGCTTTATTAACCTTAGACTGTACTAAATTCAGAAAGGTTTTGTAAGTATTCCAGTGATCTACTGAATTTGACTGGTTTGTTTTTTTAAACAGCCTATACGTTTCTTTTTCAGGAGTTTTGCCAGATCTCCATTTATCCAGGGGCTTTTGACCCTATTATTGTTCATTTTGGTGGGTATCGATTTTCTAACTGCAGCGGACCATAAATCAAGGAAGCCATTCCAGGATGACTCGACATCATGGTCGTTGATCACGATGTCCCAGGGTGCAATATGTAGTAGAGTATTTAAATGCTCAAAATCACCCTGCTTATAATTAAGAAAACCACTAAATGATTTTTGGTTTCTTAGGGAGCTTGAATCTTTACAAATGGACACTAACAGCAGGGTGGTCACTTCCCACCTGATTATCAATTACACTAGTATAAGAAAACTCAGGAGCTGTTGTGAATAACAAATCAATCACTGAACCTAATACTTGAAAGGAAAACTGCTTAAATTGCATTGTGAAAGTAGCCAATAGAAACACAAACACAACTTTTCAATCACTCATCGTTCAGTTAGTCGTTAACATCCGTTGCTTGTTTGCAGTTTCGCTTCAGAATTTAAACTTGTGCCGTAGTCAGGAAGATAGGGCAGGCCGGGAGGTGCGTGTGAACTTTTGGTACATAATATGCGCACTATATTAATATATTAATATTCAGATTACTTTTTACAGGTCAAATTAGAGTAAGCAATAAATCCAGTGGATTAGCCTAACCGGAGCTTTGTAGCCGCATGCATTCTGGATTATCCGAGTTCAATCCAATCATTCATTATTGTTATACTGGACATCTATATTCGACGCCATTTTTTGTAAACGGTTTAATCTTTAATTACGTACAGATACCTATTACGCACAGATAGACATAGCATAAACGCCCATGCAGTAGGCCTAAAAGTAAATGCCGAATCACTGCTTTACAAACTGCGTTTCACTTTACGAAAGACAAATTATTATAGCACCGTGCCATTTCTTATTGAAGACTACACATAACCTATACGTACGGTAATATAAAATTGGAAACTGAATCATTCGGATTATTTCGTATTAGAACTGCTTTCGGTTTTGACGAGTTCGGATAAGTCAAGTTTTACTGAGTGTATATAATAATCAATTGAAGTTAACTATTTGCCTACATCACCCATTGCAAATTGTATATATCATAACTATACCTCCAGTTGCGTAAATGTAAAATACGTCAAACTAATTTCAGACATTGCATGCTATTATTTATGTACTAACAATCTCGTCAAAATTGTCTATAAATACGAGTCGGTCAATAGTAAATGCTTTTTCTTTGTTTGTGTTTTCTTGACGAAAAATAAATTCTGAAGCGAGACTGCAAAAAAGCAATTAACGGATGTTAACGACTAACTGAACGATTAGTGATTGAAAAATTGTGTTTCTGTTTCTATTGGCAACTTTCACAATGCAATTTAAGCAGTTTTCCTTTCAACTTCTCATGAAAAACTATGATAATCTATAATGTTATGGCAGCTTCATGTGACTTATCCTCAAAGATTTGTTAACTTTTCTTTTATCACTCCAAATCGGCGTTAGCAAAAGCAACAATATGAGTCCTTTGTGTAAAATGTATATTGACGACTAGAACTGGCTATGAGCTATGGAATCAAAAGACCATTTTCATGCTTTCTCGCTTCATGTCCTGCGTTCGTTTCTTGCTTCTTGTATGTCGTTGATTTGTTGTTTCAGTGATAGTATACAATGATAGAGTAAAGTATCCCAAAAACCACAATGTTCTCGATCATCAGTGTACACTGCAATGGCCGGGCTGTCGCAGTGATCTGAATTTCAAACTAATTTCTATCATGATATTTACCACTTCACCCATCTTCAACTACATGTGAGTTGGACGCCTGTGAGAAAATGTAAATTAGTAAATTATTGTGTTTGTTTTGTAGGTATTTGTACGAACAGCTAGTGCCTGGCATATACCATTGTAATGTATGCAAAATACGCAACTGAAGCTGTTGTTAATTCTTGTAGTGATTTATATCATAGTATAAATAATAATATTATAAAATCTATGATTTTAGTTCGTATATGATGATAATGACATTAGTGATGATGGTTCTGATGATGACGTCGAAGACATAGCAATCAGCATAATGACACTATATATTTTATTTTGCTCAACTCGAAATCAGTTCATTGTACCTTTTAACGTTATCTAAATGTCATTTTTGGATTTTATAGGAGCAGCATAGCCCTTCATTCCCCTTTTTCCATCTTTTTTGACATATTTTCTTAACTATTCAGAATATTCACGCTGTTCTGGGAATCTCCCCCCTCCCACCCCCACCCCCCCATGTTTAAAAGTATCTCTGCATACTGTATCAGCAGAAAAAGGGAAAAACCACTGTGAATACATTCAGTGCATTTAGTAATAAAGTCAGGAACTTTCGCTTTCCGTCGGTTCGGTAATGACATAAACACGGGAAGGACTACTCAAAGCGATACAACGATTTCAATAACAGACTTCGTGATAAACCTATGAGGCTGATCTTATATCAACGACCAAATTTCGAATCGTTAACTTAATATTGACCGTGATTTTTGTATTACTATGTTGATTGTGATTGTTGCATTTGCTTTGATAACTGTCACAGGTAAAAATTTGTTGGTAACATCGTCCTAAATTTGATATATTTTTATCATGTCCCTTCTCTGTCTTAACGTTCATTTAATTTTGTTTTCAGGATGTTCTGCTAACATCTCCCTTGACACGCCGATGAAAATTGTCAGCGTCGGCGATCATGTACAACTTGATTGTAATACATCAAATACAAAAGCCAAATCTTGGAGGAAAGATAAAACCATTTTACTCTTTGCGGAGACAACGGTGATGAGAAAACATGACTTTGGTGATATTGAGTTGATCGAGGATAGTTACTCAATTCGAGTTTTTCTTGATGACCGCAAATATGAAGGTGTTTATTCGTGTACAGAAAACGGATCAGTCATACACACGTATTATTTACAGATTGCAGGTAATTTTTTCTTGATTCATGTATGTGTAATAATAAGAGGGCCTGACGTTTCGATCCTAGCAGGGTCTTCGAAACGTCAGGCCCTCTTAATTTTACACATTCTACTCAGGCTCTTTAGTGGATATATAAGCAGTTTGCTAACAGTTTCGTTATATTTTGATTCATGTATGTTAGTACCATTGCTGCCACAGGCATCCTTATTGAGAGAAAATGTCCTGACTGTAAGGTTAAGATTTTTTGACACTTGGGAAACTCGATCCTGATCTTGCTAATGGTAAACATGACACTCGGTTTTACTTTTTGCCCATTCAAGCGGTCTAAAATATTAAATGGCTACAGAACTGTAGACGGAATCGGTATAAAGCTCAGTCCAAATTGAGTTTTCTGGCATTGTTGAAGTAGTAATATTGCTTATTTAAGTCAACGATCAAAACTGAAACGGATGGTAAGGTTACCCTTACCGGTGTAAGATTAAGAATTAAATTAGACATAGATTGGAGAATGACGTGGTAAATGTAATTTCAGTAAATATGGATAAATATTGACCACTTCTAACGAGAAAACAATTTCCTAATTTTACGTTCACACGTGTTCATTGAATAATTTAATAATTAATGGCCAATATTAAACTCTAATATGATTATCAAAATTAACTTCCTTCATACAAATAGTAGGTATACCTGCATTTGAAAATGTGCTTACATAAATATCTCAATATTTGGGTTGTTAAAGTACCTACTTCCGTTGGAACTTTATCAAATATCTTATTTTGTTCGTAAAAAAATATTAAGACAATGTAAAATCTGCAAAACAATTTCACGACCATAACCATTTTTTCTCTAAACAATATATAAAGTTATCGCTAAAACCGTACGAAACCTGTTGATAGCTGGTTGCATACATTGTTCGCAGAAGTCAGTTGGTTTTAAAAAGGTACAACCGTATAATTTAACGTTCACACGTGTTCATTGAATAATTTAATAATTAATGGCCAATATTAAATTCTAATATGATTATCAAAATTAACTTCCTTAATACAAATAGTAGGTATACCTGCATTTGAAAAATATGCTTACATAAATATCTCAATATTTGGGTTGTTGAGGTACCTCCATCCGTTGGTACTTTATCAATTATCTTATTTTTTTCGTAAAAAAAATATTAAGACAATGTAAAATCTGCAAAACAATTCCACGACCATAACCATTTTTTCTCTAAACAATATATAAAGTTATCGCTAAAACCGTACGAAACCTGTTGATAGCTGACTGCGTACATTGTTCGCAGAAGTCAGTTGGTTTTAAGAAGGTACAACCGTATAATTTGGTAAATATCAATTTGAATACGGGCCAAAAATCGTGTCTTTCATATTTAATCATTTGATAGCCTGTGGAAAACTGCATTACAGGTGATAGCATGATATGCCTCTTTGTTACGAAATCACCTTATTTCAATATACTTACAAATCAATATTGAATCCGTCACCAGTACGTTCACAAACACAAGAACTTGAATCAACATGAATCGTATTCCAAGTTGTTCATAAACCGTACCTTATCTTTGCCTAGTGTCCTCGAATAGTCACCATTTATTCCTTGTATTCCGCTATAGTATAGTATTCCAAGATGAGAAACATTGATTAAAATAGTACATTTAATTGCCAACCTTCTGCAGATCAGTTTGCAACATTATTTAAAAGTGAAACTTTTTTTTTCAAATTATAGTAAATGTTACTTCTGTATATAATTATTGCTCCTCTTGAAGAAAACGGGGAGATCTATTGGCAATCAATCATTAAGTCAAGATTTAGAATTATATAGCTCAGACCTTATTTCAAGATATTAAACAGTGAGACGCCAATTTCCAAATTGGATCTTGACCTGAAGATAACATCGTGAGGGGAATAACTTGAAATACCTGATCTGAGCAGGTGCAGGCATGTAGTAATTCCACGGCAAAGGAGGGGGATGCTCCTTACCTGGCAGACTACTATGCACACTCATCTGTAACACTAAAAGTTACGGGACACGAGTATTGTACCTCTCCGTAAATTGTTAATGCCCCTCTAACTCAGAACTTCTGGCTACTGCCCTGGTTGGGGGGAGGGGGGGGGGACACTGTATGGGCTGAGAGTGTAGGGGTCGTCAAGGCTCCCCTGGGACGGCCGAATCCCAGAAGTATCAATATTTGTATGTTTCTTCGTAGTTATTTTCTACTACGAATCTTTGGAATAGGTCAATATATCTCATAGCTCTATATACTTGGGCTAGACGGGTGAAGCTCATGGAAGTTGAAACATTTCCGAAGACCTCCTTCCTGTCCGTATAGCAACATTGAACAAGAGCCCAATTGCACTATGGTTCCTTGCTTGTAAGGAATATTTACAAGGGAGCGGCACTGTCCTAAAATTGTTATGTGGTCCGATGTACACACACAATATTATTGCCAAAAATATCACAAATCATACGTTGGTCCTTTTGAGAACCTGTTGAGGACCAGGTGTATGCATATGAGCAGTATGATTTTAGAGAACTCACAGAATCATCCTAACTGTACTTATTAATAATTTTAACAAAACCAAACTAAACCTTGATCTCTAATAACTTCGCACACAAAGGTTGCAGAGGAGTCAACTTATGGACAGTTTAGATCGGAATATGGTCACGAAAATTCAAATAATCAACTGGAAAGAAGCTAATACAGGTCACTGGAGGTCACCCTTAGATCATAGGTCACCCAAATGCAGGGTGAATATTGTATTACAATAGCGTAACTCCCAACCTTGATGGACATTTGGTTCTTAAATTATTGCAAAAATAATAGTTTTTGACCCCTAATTGACCTTTGTTGACCTTGGATCACATGACCGTTAGGTTTGAACGATCCCTGACCCCATTCACAACTACTCCCAAAATATAAATCATGTCGAACCCTGTCAATGTGAGTTATTGCTTTTTTTTAATATTTTGGTTTTTGGCCTTTAACTGACCGGCCTTTTGTGACATTCACAGGCACCAAAAACAATATAGGGCACAACTTCTCACTATGGTGAATCTATATACCAAGTTTGAGTGTAGTCCAACTTTCCCTTCTTGAGCTACAGTGTACCCAAGCAAGTGTCACAGACACACACACGGACACACACGCAAACCTGACTACATAGGTTACTTTACTTACCCAGCGAAACGAAAAACCCCTCCCCAGCACACCAGCGTCCAAAAGAAGGCAGCCCCAGATAAACGGCGAAAATTACCTTCAACCCGAAGGCGAATGTCACACTTCACCGCCTTTAGGACTGCCTGCCAACTGGCAAATTTCCCCCTAAAAACCATATCACATTTATGCCTCCAAATAGTTTTTTTTTTCAAAATAGCACAAACACAAATAATACGATGCAACACAGCATCAGAAAAAACTGGAGGATCTACCCCATATAAAACAAGCCCTGTCCTACCGACCATGAACGGTCTCCCGTTACACGGTCGGTCCAGGTCTGAAACCACTCTCTAAGCTGTCACAGCCAATCGCCAATGATACCTTTTCAGATTGGTCACCAAGGCACCGTGTGCACTTCTCCAGGCAAATCGCGGAGCCTGCAACCATTCAGCCTTGAATGCACCGAACGCCATACTTCGGCAGAATGACGTCCCTGTACAAAAATTGCATTTAAGGCCCTATCCCGCAAAGAACTGTGAACGAGGGCCGGCCGTGACAGGTCAACAGGGGGGCAACCAAATAAGAGCGGAGCAACTGACACGCACCACCCTGCTTGGAGTACTACTGTGCGGTTCTCTGTTGCTAAGCAGCGCCGGGACCCATCAACGCAAGTGCAACCCGCCCCAAAACCTTACAAAATATATACAAGGCAACCCTGGGTCAGTTACCGCTACAAACAATTGCTTAAATAACAAAAAGGTCAATTTCATTCCCAGATGAACCACCCCTAATCCCTCTCCAGTTTTTGGTACATAACTGCCCTCTTGACAAGCTCTGTACCACCTCACCAAATGAATGAAAATATCGCTCTCTCCAACCGCACCAGGACGCGACGCAGAATTGGGTACACCGCGCCCGGGTACCACAAGATGGGCGAAACAAAACGATTGATAACAATGACTTTCCCCAAGATCGAAAGCCAGCGGGTGCCAAAGGTATTGAGCCTGCTCTCAAATACCTCAGCCCTCTCGTTTCAGGTGACATCACAAGGTGCATCGTAGCCGAACCATATACCATTAATTTTGATATTCTGATCCAACCACGATGCACTGAATGGTAAGTCTCTGTATCTCCAGCTACCAGGACAAGACTCCTTGTCTTGTTCGGATTTAACTTCGCCCCGGTAGCTCTCTCAAAGATAGATACATCCTGCGAAAGGGCACGAAAGGAGCCCAGACTCGAAACAACACACGTTACGTCACTGCATATTGAACGCATTTCACTTTGGCACCCCCTGGCACAACGAATGGAACAAGTCTCGAGTCCCTTTCCAAAAGACGGGAGAGGGACTCGCTAAACAAAACATAAAGCAATGGAGACAGAGGGCACCCCTGGCGCACCCTCCTCTCCACGTTAAAAAATCTCTGAACAAAACCCATTTACGACCACAGAACTGAAACTTTCCTGATACAAAACAGAAATCCATTTACGAAAATTTGGGTGCAACTGAAACGTCTCCAATACATTCATTAAAAAACCGCGATCCACCATGTCAAAGGCCTTCTGCTGGTCAAGAGAGACCAATGCACATGGCAGATCACGCTCTAACAAAGTCGGTCAAGTCGCACATCAACCACAAGTTCTGCTGGATGCAATGACCCTTCACTGCACAAGTCTGGAGATCACCCACAGGATGCGGCATAGCCAGTGCAAGGCGGTTGCACAAAGCCTTAGCCAGCAACGTGTAGTTCACATTTAACAAGGTAATCGGGCGCTTGTTATGAGGATCCAAGGGGTCCCCAGACTTGGGCAGCAAAGTTATCATGCCCAGACGTTGACTTTGGTTTAACAGTCCGTTTTGAAAGGCGTCTTCGAAGACGGCTCTGATGTCGGTTCCTATTATAGCCCAAAAAATTCGGTAGAACTCCCTCAGAAGCCCGTCCGAACCCGGGGACTTGCCATTCTTCATCATTGAAAGCGCCTTCCAAAGCTCAACAGTGGTCATTCCGCCCCCTCAAATATCATTGACATCGTGGGGAATAGTTTTTGAGATTCCCCTCAATAAATCGGCCTGTGCCGACAAGTCGACATTGCCACACGTAAACAAACACTTTATCTTTATACACGCGGACAATACCGTGAGGGTCACTAACCACGGTCCCATCAGTAGCGTGCACAGATGGGACGAGTCTGTCACCCGCCGATGAGCTTTTCATCGAGATAAGTCTGCAAAACGATGACAGCCGAAGG
>KN882571.1:99011-115050 GCA_000934455.1 Apostichopus parvimensis
GGTCATATATAGTAACAAATTGTGACACGGTTAGACAGGCGCCTTGCGAGGGATTTGCCAAGGGAGGGGCGAAGCTTGTAGGCAAACTATCTAAGCGAAGCGCCATCATAAGTTGGCGCGAAGCGCAAAAGAAAATTTTGGCCGAAAATGCCTCCCAGATCGCTGGAAATGGCACTTCCCAGGCCTTGTAAGTTGCATCTAAGCATTTTCTATTTTGAAATCACTAGCGATATCATAAAAAAAATACAAAAAATATGCTAAAAAAAAATATGCCACCAAATATTGGGGGGGATATTAGATACTATATTCCTCCACCTAAAATATTGGGGGAACATGTCCCCCCCCCCCCCCATGATCGCCGCCCATGCTAGGCTCCGCGCACAGCTTCGAGAATTTTTCTGTCCGCGCCGTGCCCGGGTCAAGCAATACTGAATTGAGTAGCGTTTGATGCGCAACTTGACAACATCCCACCATTGGGATGTAGAGGCAAAGCCGGCTTCAATGTTTGCCATACTTTGTACCTGGTTTCGAAACCTTGGCGGAACTCTGCCTCGCCAAGTAATCGACGGTTAAGCTTCCATAGGCCCCGCCCGATCGGGAAATTGAAGGCAAAACAAACCGTGCTACAACAGTGTCATGGTCAGAGAGCGGACAGCTCAGTGTCACGCAACCCGAAAATTGAAAACTAACGGGCGCATACACTCGATCTTTCCTGGAGGTATCTTCCACGTTAGGCCTCACCCGCGTATACACCTTACTACACGGGTGCAAATGCCTCCAGACATCGGCTAAAAGGTGTGCCGAGGTGAATCTGTCCAGTTCTGTGATCCTAGCGTCAGGGCTAGCAGACACAGAATCCCCGAGTCTGTCAAGACCCGAGTCTGGGTCACAGTTAAAGTCTCCGACAATGACACATGGTGCACTACCAGGAACAAAGGAAAGGCAGCGTGTCAAAAAATTATCGTCTAGCAGAAGACCGATTGGGAGCATACACAGTACAAAGGCAGATAATACCCTGTGGATACTTGAAAAGAATGCAAACCAATCGGCCCTCATGATCCGTCTCCACCCTAGTGGCACAACCCGCCTGACGAGGTGACAGAAAGATGACAGTGCCACAGAAAGAAGACGAATCAAACGAAGCATGCAGCCCACCACCCCACTCATAAGCCCATAGAGGGACATCTTCTTCCAAAATGTGTGTTTCTTGCAGGCAAACGCAGTCGACCCATTGACTTACAATACTGGAAAATGCGACTGCGCTTGCAATGATCCCTCATGCCATTCACGTTCAAAGGGGCAACTGAAAGTGTATGGCCATTAGAGGGCAATGAGGCAAAACTACGCCGACGACGATTCCGTTAGCTTCAAGCGCGCCCTAGACGACATATCATCGTCCGTGTCGTCACTTGAAGCCGACCTTTTTAGAGAGGGTTCCCTCATCTCATCGTACCAGCTCGTCGCAGTGGCACGTCTCGGCTCGATGCATGGTCACCGAGTCTCCGGAGTCGCCGTCAGACAGAGCCTTCGGATCTGGTGGTACTTGAGCCGGACTGGGGACGGAACTGGACGAGTTGAAATATCCTGCTTCAGGTCGATCCGAATCTGTCGGTGCCCGTTCAATGCCCCCGGGGCCTGTGTGTAGGAGCACATTTTGGAAGCCTTGACAGCCCCAAACCGACCAAAAACAGTTGCGACACCTGGCGCACCTCTAGTCCTATGTGGATGAGAGTTACCCATACGGATCGCTCGTATGGAGGAAGTGTCCAACGGTCGACATTACTCAGCAACGTGACACCCTTCTGCCGGACCACATCACTGGTAAACCGTAAATCATACGTGTTACGACCCTGAAGAGTCTGCAAAGCATCAACCTCTCCAGGAACCGCAACACCCTTACTTTTTAGAATACTAAAAACTTGCACCGGTGGAACCGCTTGTTCACTGGTAAAAGACAACTTAACAATACGCCTATCACGGCGCGACGCCATGATACCGCAAGGTGGCTCGGCCACGCAGGAGCAACAAACAAAACAAAACAAAACTAATGACAGTGAAGTAAGAACGATTTATTGTATAGAATAAAATACAACGCTTGTATGGCGGGCCATCAGTCTCAAATCGTGTGCAATCGACATATACCGATTTAAATCGACATATACCAATTTCTTTCGACTTATACCAGTTTCCAGCAGCTTAAATTGACTTCTACCGATTAGAATCGACATATACCAGTTTAATTCTACATATCATCGACTTAAATCGACATATACCAGTTTAATTCGACATATCATCGATTTAAATCGACATATACCAATTTAAACCGATGATAAGTAAAATAAATCGGTATATGTCAATTTAAATCGACATATACCAATTTAATTCGACTTATACCAGCTTAAATCGACATATACCGATTTAAATTGACATATACAAATTTAAATCGATGATATGTAAAATAAATCGGTATATGTCAATTTAAATCGACATCTACCAGTTTAAATCGATGATATGTCGAATTAAATCGGTAGAAGTCAATTTCCTTGGACTTATACCAGTTTCTTGCAACTCAAATTGACATAAACCTAGTTAAATCTATATTCCAAATCCCGATTTCGGTGATGATTGACATGTGAAGATCACCGACCTCTGACAGAGGTCAGTGGTGAAGATACATGACGTGTTTTACTTTTGCAAATCTAGCGTTTTTTGGGCATATGTCACTGGTAACGCTGGCCGTGTCGTAGTAGCACAGTCATGCAGTTTTATTATTCCTGTCAAAGTAATGAAAGGTAGGTCTACCTAGTCTACCCTTTTGTTTTAGTGCAATCCTACTATTCAGTTTGCACAAAAATATGCAGATTAGCAACATTAGCCTAACTTTAGAAACAATTTGTGGCTTTGTCACCTAGTCTTAGAACTGCAATAATAGGCCTAGGCTAGGCAGTATACGTTTAGACCTAGGCCTAGGCCCTAAGTAACATAGGCTAACCACTGCAGAACACAATGGCATAGGCCTAGGCTACAATTTATTTCCAGCCAAAAAAGGTGATTTTCTCCACTGCCCTTATGCAGGCAAAACACATGATGTGCAATGTTTTTTTTATTGCAATTTAGAAATTTGCCAGAAATTGGGCACAAAAAATGACATTAAATTGAATTGAATGACCTTGAAGTACAATACCCAGGCTCAAAACATGTGGAACATCAAAACAGTCAAAAACGTTTTTTTGTAAAAATCCCAAACTTTGAGGATTTTTTATTTCAAAATAAGGCAAAGCACCCGCCTGAAATGTTTTGTACAAACAGCATGACCAGTACTATATCTCTTCCAGAAAAAATAATCAGACTTTTTTCAACATGACCCGTTTTGAGTTATTGGCTGTCAAAGACGACCTCTTTTGTACATCAGAGCAACTTAACAACTTCATAAATTAATTTTGAGAAAAGCTAGAACCCTGAAATTTGATTAGGTGTACGAACTTTATACTTATAATTAAAGTAAAAATTTTTGACAGCTCTAACATGGTTACTTTTGGTAAAAAATTGGCATCAAAACCCCTTCCTCATGCTGAATCGCAGCATGAAATAGCAAATTTGGAGTTGCACAACTTGCAAATACATCATAGGAAAGCATCGTAATCATTATTTTGTATTGTTTGTACTACACCTAATAACCTCTGAAAGAATCAAGTACCCTTAAGCAATGGTTTAGGAGCAATTAATCACTGAAATTAGCACATTTTTTAGTGAAAAATACAAAAATCGAATATTTTGACACTTTTAATTGGACCTAACTCCACAAGACAATGTTTTTGTAGCATAATTGTTTATATTCCTGTTCTAAGGGATAGATTATAAAGGCATCTGTAAATGTAATAGGAAGGTAGTAGGATTGCTGAGAAATGAGACCTCAAAAGTCAAGAAAATGCCACGATGGCGACAAATTGTGGAATTTCAAAGTATGATAAATCGGCCAATTGTGAAGCAATTCAACTGAAATTTTCAGAATATGCTTATATGTCATGGTGTTCCAATCATACAAAAAGTTTGGGAATTTTAAAAGATGTCCGACTACAACATACTCCAAAATTTGGTGATTTGATATGGAATGACCCATACAATGAAAATAAAAATGTACATAAAATGGCTCCAAACAACCACTTCCATGAAAAAAGCCAAAATCACTGAACAACTTCACACATTGGTATCAAGACATCCACAATGCTTAAATTAGGACACATTCATGATCCTCGATAACAATACCTCACTTGCCATAATGTCATGTGACTAATGAGTAACTACTAACGAGATATAAGCATATTAAACAGTATCAAATGTAAACTATGTTAGGTATTCACATGTTATTCTCCTATGGGTTCAAGGAAGAGTCGATTAATATGCAAAAGAGATTGTACTATTTGCACAAGCGTGCGGACTTGTAACCATTATATCCACAATTGATAGAGATTGGAGAACCTCTCATAAATTTGTTTAGCTTCCAGACTCATACTTCGGATTCGTTCCTATAGTTCCTTTCCCAACCGTTTCAAACAATTTTGCTTCAAACATTATTAAAATCTCCTTCGAAAAATTGTTAGAGTTAAAGGTACAGGAGTGGCGTATAACTCATGGAATCATTTTTTTGTTGTTATTGTTACTCGTTATCGCCGCGAATGCAGCATATTGACATTTGAAAGAAACCTGCTTTGTGAGTAGATTTCATATATAAGATCAAAAATATTTCTAAATGTCTGCATTTTCTTTCTTATTTGTCTTCGACAAGTTGAACAGCTTTGGAATGTTTTGCAAGTCTGACATCAAAAGAGATACTTTTTTAGAGAAACTCAAACACACACAGGATCAATTTTGTTTTCTCATTGTGTCTTCAGGCTGTTCATAGTTATATATTCACTATTTATCCTATAGATGAAACAAAATTCTGTGAAAGTTGAGTTAGGCGGTGCCAGCTTACTATATCAGTGAACCATGCGCACACAAAAAGTCCACCATTTGTGAGTTTTATGAAGGGGAGATAGACCTTTGTTAACCTTTGTTAGTATGCCATGTTTGATTGTAGAATTATGTTTTGACGGGTGGCCAAAAAAATAATAGTCTTAGTTTTTTATACAAGCCGAGTTATGAATTACAATAATCTGTAGTTTCTAGTTTACTTCAAATTTGTCATAATCAAATTAAATTTCTATTTACTTCTACTCATTTTTGGTTCCTTGCTTTAGCAAAAGAACCTATGTAGTCAGGTTGGCGTGTGTGTGTCCGTGTGTGCGTCTGTGACACTTGCTTGGGTACACTGTAACTCAACAAGGGAAAGTTGGACTAAACTCAAACTTGGTATATAGATCCGCCATAGTGAGAAGGTGTGCCCTATTGTTTTTGGTGCCTGTGAAGGTCACCAAAGGTCAGTTAGAGGCAAAAAAACAAAATATTAAAAAAAGCAATAACTCTCATTGACGGGGTCCTCAGGTTGACCTCTGGTGACCTGTATCAGTTTCTTTGGTTATTTGAATTTTCGTGGCCATAATCAGATCTCAAAGAACTTCTAGTCACAAAGTTTGACATGGCTGATATATTGGGCCAAGTTGTGAATGAAGTAGAGGCACGTTTTCCAAAATAACCGTTATGTGATCCAAGGTCTCAAAAGGTCAATTATGGGTCAAAATGTGTTTATTTATTGGTAATAACTTGTGAAACTCCCACTGACAGGGTCCGACATGGTTGATATTTTGAGAGTAGTTGTGAAAAGGGTAAGGGATCATTTCCAAACATAACAGTCATGTGATCCAAGGTCAACAAAGGTCAATTAGGGGTCAAAAACTAGTATTTTTGCAATTACTTGAGAACCTAATGTTCATCAAGGTTGGGAGTTACGCTATTGTAATCCAATAGTCGACCTGCATTTGGGTGACCGTTGACCTCCAGTGACCTGTATTAGTTTCTTTCCAGTTGATTATTTGAATTTTCGTGGCCATATTCCGATCTAAATTGTCCAAAAGTTGACTTCTCTGCAACCTTTGTGTGCTAAGTTATTAGAGATCAAGGTTTTATTGGTTTTGTTAAAATTCTTAGTAACTACAATTAGGATTATTCTGTGAGTTCTGTAAAAAGAGCCAACTCTTGCTCATATCAGACACTTGGTCCTCAACAGGTTCTCAAAAAGACCAACAATGGATTTGTGATATTTTTGGCAATAATATTGTGTGTGGCCATCGGACCACATAACAATTATAGAACAGTGCTGCTCCCTTGTAAATATTCCTTACAAGCAAGGAACCATATAGTGCCCTTGGGCTCTTGTGTATTCATTGCCAAAAGGTCATTTGAGGTAAAAAGAAGAACATTTTTACAACTTATCTTGTTTCAAATGACCATTGAGTCCTAACAATTTCAATATTGTTATTGTACTTACTAATGTGGATACAAATACCATAAGTATAAATATCACACGGTACTTTAACAGAAATTTTCAGACATGTGTTTTTTTTTTCTCAGAAGATGCTGAACCACGGACATATTTTACAAACTTCCTAACCTGAAGATATGCCATTTTTCCTAACCGTATCACACCTTGCCTCTAAAAGTGACACTGACATAAACAAATGAAAAGAAATTGCAACAAGTCAAGATGAGGTAAGTTCTGTTATGAGACATATTTCCTAACAAATATCAACAACCATGGTCAGAAATAGTTCGAAAACATCACTTTATTAGAAACATTCATATGGAAGAAATATATTTGATATGCCAAAGACCATCTATATTCAATTACTCATGATGAGGCTCATGCCTATGGATGACTACTTTTAATTAATACTGACCTTCTCCTTTCTATTCTAGGAACATTTTCTATAATCACCGCCCCAACTTACATCCAGTCGTCGCTTTATGCATCATCATCAGTCTAGTTGGTAAGGTTTTTTTTCTTTTAAATGTTAGTTACATCCGTTACATCATTTCAATGACGGTACCAAGTTAATGTTAGTCTCCATGACGGCAGATAATACTATAATACTACATGGTGTTTAATAGAATACAACATACAAAATAACAAATTAATGACCAATTGGGTGTATTCTGAAGACATGATCACAATATGCCAAGCTTTCGACATTGTATACTAACAATGGGGCTGTCTGACATTTAGTGTCGAGAAGTATATATTTATGAAGCTTACAACATGTCTTCTGCCGGCTAGTGTCACGCAAGGAACGTTTGTCAATAAATTTAATTATTTTATGTGGTATCATTTTAAAAGATTGGATCTTTATGGAAAGTTTGTATACCGAATTATAAATCAGTTTTCTTTCGATTGTCAATTGATAACGGTCGGAATTGGTTCGGAAAAGATTGTGCTACTTTTTGAATTGAATCCATAAGGTCAAATGACTTAGTGATTCCTGGCCAATATGAGAAGAAACTTTAGATACAAGATTTTCCAACGATCTGAATTGCTGAGCAGAAATAGCAAGTCTTGCAGAATTGAATAGTTTGTACCTATAGAGAGGGTTGTAGGTCAAATAAACATCACTTCTGCATAATCAGACTTATTCTGACTGTAACAAGCAATTGACCTTAAATGACCTTTGAAGGGAAAGTGTAGAGCCTATTTAGCAAGGGCTATGTACATACCAAGTTTGAAGTTCTCAGACTTTGACATCTGTTGACCTCTAAAGACTTTTAGCCAATAGGGATCATCTACTCACCAAGGGCTACATACATGCCAAGTTTGAAGTTCAAGCAACTTTCACTCCATGTTATATATAAGGATTTCAGACTTTAACCTCTGTGTATGTCCATGAAAAACAATAGGGATCATCTACTCACCAAGGGCTACATACATGCCAAGTTTGAAGTTCAAGCAACTTTCACTCCATGTTATATATAAGGATTTCAGACTTTAACCTCTGTGTATGTCCATGAAAAACAATAGGGATCATCTACTCACCTACATACATACCAACTTTGAAGTTCAAGCAACATTCCCTTCCCGAGATATCTGGTGTACCAGCCTTGGCTTGTCACACACACGCAATCACCATTACATACAGTAGATCCCTTTTGGGTTTGGCATGGAATAAAAATAAATGAAGAGTTCTATATAAATGATTTTCATAGTTTATTCCACTAATATTGTTGACCTTGAAGATGCCGAATATAAAATTCTAGGCAATGGACAAACATTTTAAGTTGATTTGATGGTTAAACTGGAGTATAGAGAGGGCGGAAAGGTGGCTTCGATGGACTGCACACAGCTTCAATACAAGAGGTCCTATCCAGATTTCTTTTAATGGATATCTAGGGTTACACACGATCTACCACTCAACTTTGATGAAATTAGCAAGAGAGCACTCTGCATCTTGGAAAACGTACAAATCAGGGAAAAAAAGGGACGTTGGGCATTTTAGGCTTGATCACACACAAATGGGAAGAAAAGCAGGGAGAATACTATTTGAGGGAGAAGAAGGGATTAGAGAATGCCATTTGACCGTATGCCAAGGGTAACAAAGAATTAGCATTCAACATGGTAGCTTACATGGTCTGCAGCCATTGACGTCTGTTGACATCAAACCTTTGACCTCCATGAAAACAATAGGGATTCTCTGCTCATCAAGGTCTACCAACATACCAAGTTTATGCAATTTTCACTTCTTGATATTTCGTGTTTTCGAGGTTTTCAGCCTTTGACCTCTGGTGATCTTAAATGACATTTGACCTCCATGAAAGAAGATAGAGAACATCTAATCACTAAAGGCTACCAACATACCAAGTTTGAAGTTCAAGCAACTTTCACCCCTTGAGATATCGTGTTTACAAGATTTTCAGACCTTGACCTAAAATGACATTAACCTCCATGAAGAAGGATTAAGAACATCTAATCACAAAAGGCTACCTACATACCAAGTTTGAAGTTCAGGCAAGTCTTGGTTTTGGGATATTGTGTTTACAGTCCAAAGCGTCACACACACCCCCCAAGCGCACACGCCATCACCATCGCATAGATCCCTTCGGCCTTCGGCAAGGAATCAGAAAAAATTCTAACTTAACATAATTAGATAAACAAAGTTTAGGGCAATTGGGATAGAACAATAGGTGCAGTTTGGTTTTAAATGGCATTTCCTCTAAGTCTGTGAAGCGTTACTTTAAGATAACAATAAGATACTGATGAATTTAGTACTGTACGCATTTGGTGGTATCACATTAGGGTGTAAAAAGTTGTTTTATATATTGCTCCAGCAATGTTTACTTAAAATTGTTGGATGTGCCATCGTTACATCGACAGTGCGGCGAATTCAGCAGATTTAGAAGCAAGACAGAAACGAAAAAACTCACATTTCTCCGAGGGAATCAACTACTCCACATGTGTATATTTTATCGTTACAAATATGACAAAACACTTGGCTTGGGATCACGCAACTAACATTACTTAATGCTCATACCAGGGCTGTAGTCGAGTGGAGCATATTAAATGTTGTGCCAATGTATACATTTTCAATGTTTATTTATGCAGAAGACGTATAGAGATCAACACTTCATTATCACAACATATTATTACAGTAAGTATATGGAGACAGCACTTACCAACAAACATGAAACTTGGAATTTTGTTGTTGGTGTGAATATGATAGATGACGCTGTTCAATATATGTTAGCCCTAACTTGGTGACAACAGAATGTTATCCTTTTGAAGTTATTCACAAATCAACATTTCGTTACAATTTTGTACATTTCGTACAATGAACCTGTTATTGCCACGACGTGTAAGAACTTCTCATGCATGTTGTGCCCTAAGCTCCATACATAAAGATACAGCAAACTGAATCAATTTCTTGTGTATACTTTATATCACTGTTTGTCTTACACGTTTAAAATGATTGAAATGTAAATACGTATACCATTACTTTACAAACATGTGATACAGTAGAAAATGAAAGTCTTCTCAGTTCTCCGGTCGTGCATACATACAGGGAATATACAGGGAATGTAACATCACTAAACTATTATAACCAATGTCATGTATCAATTAAACATCGTTCAATTTACAGCATAGATTATTTTGGAAGTTTGATTCTTCATACAGTTCAAACGTCAGTTTAGATAAGGAATGTTCTCGAAAATAAAATGGTGGGAAAGTGCACTAGGCTACAAAAGCTGTCAAGTTGATGGTTATGCAATAAATAACATTTCTTGCAGCCGTAACAATTAAACATTAACTATTTGACCGTCTGAGACATTTTGACTGTCAAAGAGCGAGGATACAAATATCGGTGGAACCCTTGGTGTCAAATCAGACTCGGGCACAAAGTTCGCGTTCTAGTCAAGGAAAATCAATAAAAGCCCTAGTGAACAGAAAAATAGATGTAACTCTGGATTCGTGTTCCAGATCGAAATTAAGCAGTACAGTCTGATCAGTACCGTCTGTGGTGTGTTTAACTTATGTTAAACATATTAGTAACTGACTATCAAAAATACTAAATCCTTGTCATGTATAGTTGTTAGATCGACTATTTTGATTTTGGTAGAATTGTATTAATCGATACAGTATAGCTAATGTATGCCAATATCACATGGTGACTGGTCAAACTAAGTATCTGTTATTCAAGATAGTCAGGTGTACTGTACGGTGAAATACAACACATTGAGTCATATTTTAGGAAATTTCAATGCATATTAAAATGATTGAAACAGATAATTAATTGACAATAATCAATCATTATAATTTTCTTGCAAATGAGAATATGATATACCAGCAAATGCTTGGACGGTTATCATCACCATATTTGTTTTACTTCTACCAACAGACTACGTTCATGGGACGTGTCAGTCTCCTCAGTATGCAGAATTAGGAGAAAGTGCAACAATACAATGTGACTTTGACATAAATACCTACAACGTGTATTGGTACAGGAGTGAACAAGACATAGACCCTTTTATCAGATATGAACATGGCAGTGATCCAGCAATTTCCGGCTCTGGGTACAATACTGAAAGTTATTCTGTTAGCGGAAAAGGTTCTCTGGACATTTCCGACGTTACAACTGATAATGAGAGGACTTACAAAGTACTGGCTCACAATAGGAAGAACACCATAACAGAAACACACCTCGTTGATGTACTCACATACGGTAAGATGAAATATGCGTCAGAGGAATAAAATCAGAGTTAGCATATCAACATTTCAGTAATCTCCAGATAATAAGACTACAAATGAATTAAGGTAACGTCATAGTTGCTCAAGAACTAGTATCCATATATATTTTCTTCACCTAAGTGATTGTAATATTTTATGATAATTAGGATAATAACAACATCGTGCTCGTGAATTTTACAATGACGCTTTTCACATTGACAGATTACAGATTCCGAACAACACTTGTAGAAACATTTTGACAAGAAGAAATACTCAGTTTTATATTTGCGCAATAATCAAATAAATAAGTGAAAGTAGAAGAATATTTACGCCGTAAACGTAACATTTCATGTATTTGGTTTACAATTCCTTTTCACTTTTGATATACAGCGAAGTGTGAGCAAGCTTTTCCAGTGATAAACTATTGTAAGAACCAAAGCACCTGTTTGGTAGATTCTGATAACATTAAACGTTTACGTTGTTCCTTTGGATGTTCGATACCAGCTGCCGAACTGAGATGGTACATTAAACGTGGGGATCAGGAAGAGAAAATAGCAGTCAATGACACCGAGGAATCTGATGGAACAGTATCCATCTCCATCTCAAATATTGAAATAAATCAATATTTGAAAGAACCTCTAACTCAATTAGTGTGCGAATTGCAAGGACCTACCACACATGTGTTACAGTCAACTATATTCCTTGACCAGTCGAATGAATGGGAGTATATTGGCGATGGGCTTACACCTAAACCCTACCAAATAAATAGTCAAGCAACACTGACGTGTGCGGAGAATGTTGTACCTTCTATATTCATCTGGGAAAGAACATCTGCAGAGAATTCTACTGAGGTTATTCAGTTTTCTGAGGGTGGCAGAAAACACTCATCTTTAAGCTCACGGTGGAATGTTAACGAAAGAGGTGCTCTCATTTTGCAGCAAGTAGATTTAACATCTGAAGGAATTTACCGATGTAAATTCTTTGATGGAGAGAAGTTTGGTGCTCATGAACAGTCAGTGACTGTATTAGGTAAGTTAAATGTAAATATGTCCTGTTGTGAAGCATTCGATAAAATATTTAAGAGATAAAGAGGTGTAGTATAGAATATGTAAGAACCCGGAAATGACAGCACCCTGTTAGGAAGTTATAATATCCTTGCAATATTTTGAACTTCAAGGATCAGGCTAACAAATAACCAATATTCCATTGCTACATTTGTGAACATATATCTGTCACTTAACATGAACTTTATTAAGACAAAGAGCCTATTAGCGTAAATTAAAACACGCCGACGTTATCTAATCTATAGAATTACACTCATTTCAGTTACAATGATATGGACACATTGGCAAATCACTCAATATCAATCTTGCAGAATTTTTCCTTCTTTGAAAGTAGTAGCCTGTAGATATATTGAATATTTGTTCCCAACTTTCATTCTTAATTCACTGCCAAATAGAGATCAAAGCAATCATCAATCATAGGCAGTGTAACAAAATAAACCTGTGAATTATTACATTATTTTGCATTTTTACATCAAATATTCTCTGTAATATTTGATGGCATTATGCATACTGCATGTGGCTGTCATATGAAAGTTTACATCTACTGTACCTAACATCTAATATAATTGTTAAGATTATCTAATCTAATGGTTTCTTAATCTTCCTCGTATTATTTGTTCAAATACTATGTTTTATGTTCAAGGTGAAAGCGTACTTCTATTGTTGATTGAATGCAATTAACTGATAAGTAACGAAAAATGTTGTGTATATCTGTTGGAGATCTGTTGGTGCGATTCTAAAAGGGTCTTCCAACCACTGCACGGCTGATCAAACATACTCCAAATGGTACACAGTAGAATACGGTTTCATTCAAAATTCCTTAGGGAGACGACTATTCAGACAAATGTGCAAAACCTATGAATTGCCTGTCCTTCTTTCTGATTTAACGTCAGTCAAACGCCAATGGAACTAACAATTACAAATTTGTTCTACGACATCTCTCGGGTGTCTCATCTGAAGTTCACAAAAGACCATGATATGTGTACGAAAAGTACTAAAATGACCGCCTTTCACAAATGTTTGCTCATTTTCTTTCAGTTTCTCCATCGCCACCTTTCCTACTGGCAGATGGATGTCCACAAACTACACAACCATGTAGTGTTAACATAATGTCTAATACTTCATATTCCAACGTAAAATGTTATGTCAACGAGGTCTATCCGAAACTTTCTTTGTACCTTGAGAACGAATTCCCAGAAGAAATGGCGATTTGGAACTTTTCAAGCGTATCTGTCGCAAGACACGATAGATACTACGTTAGTGGATCTGCTGAGCTCCAGCTGTTGGACTCTTTCAGTTGTATCGATGAACGTTACATAATATGTCGTGCTCTCGGTGTAGGTGTTTCTGCCATGGGCAATCCCGAAAAGAAAATCAAAATATCCTGGGGTAAGAAGGGTAAAATATTTCGTAATCGATTAACTGCAGTGATGGTCTCTGAATTTCGAAGGGTGGGGGCATGGAGTGGTGGGTAAAATTTCTCCCAACTTATAGAGGTATGGGCTGTACCTTTGAGGAAAATACAAAGGTGAATGAAGGAAGATATAAAGGAGGGGTTCTGCCCTGGAGTCATTGACGCTGATTCCTAAGTGGGGTCTGGTGTATATTTAAACGTCAAATGGGGCATTCTGGGGTATATTTACACTATACTGGAACTATGAGAAGTGGAAAATGCTAAGCCACAGATTAATAGCACAATTTAAGTGATACTTTATGGAAGTGTATTAGGCGATATGACTGTACATATAAGAATGGTTAATAATTATATATCTGAACTTAAGGTGAGTTTATTATACACTTCTCCAGAACGGTGCTCACTGGACACAATCACAGAGACAATGGATACCAACCGTGAGTGGATACAACCAATTTACCTAATAATAGGAGCTATGATTGTCTTTCTAATGAGCCTTCTCATCTGTCTTTTGAGCGTTCGCATCCGTCGTTGGGAGAAACAGGTATGCATTACATTCCTTAAATCATACTTTCAAATGATTTATTACTCCAGTAAGTACAGATCAAACTGAATACAGTTCTGTAGCTGATTTCTTAGAATTTATTATCGCAGATTTATGACATGAATAGTGGGGAATAATATATCCTTCTTGAAGTAATAATATGATACATGTTTCTAGTCTTCATGTCCATTCTCTATATAACTTGATGATTTGATTCGAACGAGAACCTTCTGCACATGCGTTTGTGAATATTTCGTATTGTAAACTATGAAATTAACTGACTATCCATTTAAACTGTATAAAGTTAGTATTGGAAATCAACTGTACTAAAGACACGCTGACAGACATTTCTTTAGTAAAACTTAAAATGCTATCACATTTGAACTGACAGACATACTCACTTGATCTTATTTGTAGAAAATTTAAAACTACAGTATAATACACTGTTTAAAAAAATATCGTGAATAAAACTTTGAATTGACATCTTTCAACGTCCAAAAATGTAATTTTCAGTTGTTTTTAATTACATTTAATACCATGTTTATCCATCTTTTAAGATCAATGATATCATAAATTAAACTTAAATGGGATAACAATGCTTGCCAGCTTGATTTAGTTCCAGAAATTGAGGTTTATCTTGATAACATTCTCAAGTTCTTATAGATTAATTAACTAATTTATGAGAAGGAATTAACTTAAATAGGCCACATGAAGGTTACAGTACAGCAATTCACAGGCCTATTTGTTGACTGAATAACAGTCTGCATATTGAGAATACCAAGTACTAATACGGTTACAACAGAGTACGAAAGCTCTTAACAAACTGTGTGTTTGGATGGGTTGGCGGAATGCATGCAAGTTATTTATAAGAGCACTTACGTTTTACCACCAAAAGTGAGAACAAAATTTCTTTCATTGACAGTCTATAGAGGGTTTAACCCAAAAACTAGAAAAGGGCAAAATGCATTCGTGTCACTCCCCCTATAAACAAGTGAAGGGGAAATGTGACATCCCTGACCCCACGAATCAACTCCTATAGTGATTGAAATATGATTTAGAAAATTAAGTAGGCCTATTGAATTACACCAGCAATGGTCGGTCGAAAAGTAAGAAATCCACATAAAAAAAAATCATTACAAATTTAACCTTTCGTACAAAATTCAGTTTCAATCGAATTGCGATTGAACAATCTAATATACCGGTTTTAAATATTTACTTCATACAAAGGAGAGAGCCTATACTGCATTGATTCAATTTGACTTATAAATATCTGTCACCATTACCAGTCCTAGCGATTTTTAAAATTACCTCTTCATCCTAATGCAGTATAATAACGTACTCCTCACATGAGTGTAAAATCAGTGATGTGACTTTAAGCTCTACCGAAGCATTCTTTGAGTATTGTACTACAGTTTGGAAATACCAGTTAACTGGAGATAGACGATCTTGCACGATTCAACATAATGCAGCTCTGCTTAGGGCAACTAGAATGAAAAAGATAACGTCATCTTTTACAAAACGTGGGTTAAACTGAAACGAATTATTTTTGGATATCAATTATAATTCCACTAGAATGGAATTTAGAAAAGAACTTATCACGATTATGAAAATTGAAAGACGCCATACATTCAATATATATATATAGTTATCTGTTTCTGAGGTACAACCATTTGCTTAAGTTAACCTTTAACCTTCTTCACTTCAGGAATTTCTTTACCACAGAAATATGGATCACTCTTCATCATTGATCTAAAATACTTGCACTGAACGAAGATTAAGAAATAATATGATACATGTTTCTAGTTTTCCTGTCCATTCTCTATATAACTTGATGATTTGCTTCGAACTTGAACCTTCTGCACATGCGTTTG
>KN882572.1:4580-17012 GCA_000934455.1 Apostichopus parvimensis
TTTCATAACTTCAACTGTCAGCGGGATTTTCAGGTACCTGATTTCTTCACCCCACCTGACACTTCATGTGACCCAACTTACGTAAATCATAAAAAAAGTTAGGGGTGTTAAAAATAACCAAAACGGAACAAACAACCTTGAAAACAATATTCTTTCAAAGCTGGGATGAAAAGCATAACACGGCATTGACAAATGAACAAAGAACAAAGTTACCATAGCAACTTGCAATGACGTAGAGCGTTACTATCGGTAACAAAACAGTTAAAAATAAAAGAATTAAACAAAACACAAAAAAAGAAAGAATAGGAGTAATAATGATTTCATTCAACTATAGAATTCATGCCCGAGTCTAAAAGCCTCCATGGCTTCTTTCGCGAGTTCCTGCTTGCGGGAAGATCACATATACATACATACATACATACATATCCAAGTATTGTTGCGTAGTGACGTATGATATCTGTGAGCAGCATATTGGAGACTATGCGTTAAACTACGGGTCTATTTTTATCGATTACGTATGATCCTAGTTATTCAACATTGAGTGTCTGTGGAGTGTGTTTGTATTGAGAGTGCCTGTGGAGTGTTTTTTTTTTATATATTTTTTAAAATATTGTTAAGGATACGGTATACGTGGATTCGAACAATGGAAGAAGAAAAAAACAAATGGGATCTTCAATCTGAATGTAAAACACACTGTGAATGTGTGTTGGCAGGGATGGGGGCATGGGAGGGGGGAGCGAGGGATGGGCGGTGGAGCAAGTGCAATGGGAATTTCTGGAATTTATTCCCAACATTCTTCAATAGCCTTTTTTAGAATGAAAACAAGGAACAAATATCCGTAGATGTTGATGATTGACAAAATTATCATCATATTCCCACAATGGTCACACACAAGAGGATTTCATTCTTACTTTCTTCTCGTTAACCATATGTCACACTTTTGTACTTGACAAGACAATAAAAAAGCCCCAAAACAACAAAGTTAGATTTTCTTATTCAATTTTTTCTAATATATTCGCACACATATATCGCACATCATTCCATTATGGAAATCATGCACACTGCCAAAATTACACTTCAACAAGGACATGCTGTATTTTTCATGCATTTTTTTTTTATATAATTTTACTTAATATAGGAAATTTAACTTAAACTATGAAAAGAAAAGAAAATGAAAAGTATCACCAAGCACAAATTGATAAAGAAAATGCAGAAAGTTAATATTAAAAACTGCTAATCCTAGACAATGCTTTTTGTTTCTTGTTTTGCTTTGCAGGGTGGTTTTCTGATGGGATTTACAATGATAAACCTTTAGCCTCCATATCGATTAAAAGCACAACCTAGCTTCTTAGAATTACCACCACGTAAAGAGGTTCAGTTAAAGTATTATTTTTCACCACAAACAAGCTCACGAGAGAGAAATAAAATTAGTAGAAACGAAGGAGAGAACCCATGTCCTCTCACATAACCGTCCTCTCACAAGAGGCAGTTTAAACACTTGTAAGGCAACACAGTCACCATACCATGGGGGGGGGGGCAGAGTTGTCAACTGGGTGTAGCTGTGCAAGGAGAAGCTGGCACAAAAAAAGTTTTAATAACAAGCATGTAACACCATAACGTAGGTTATCTAAGGCGTGTCCACGCACACACACATACACAGATAATGATACTTTAACAGAAAACATTTTGTCAGATCCACAAAACACAATATAGTTACAATAATAATAATAATCGATGAGATACCAACTTGCTTGTTAAAACGACCTTGTCTAACATCTTTAAAGTAATTCAGTCACAGAAATGATTAACCTCACAACAATGAAGAAATACATAATGTAAAATGAAATGTATGATATGCTTTTTAAGAGTCTTGCAAATTCCACATCAGATAAAGAGGATGATCTTTTCCCTTAACCTATTACCCTTTTTACTGCACCCCATCTCTCTCTCTACCCAGATGTAATTTCTCATGAGTTGTATTTCGCAACACCCTAACCTCTACAGAACACTAAAACTAATGCTGACAAAAATGTTCGGTAGCGTTCGAGCCCTGAACATTTAAAGTCGGTGGGGATCACAGGATGGAACGGTACACTAGCCCTCAAGTTTCATAACTTCAACTGTCAGCGGGATTTTCAGGTACCTGATTTCTTCACCCCACCTGACACTTCATGTGACCCAACTTACGTAAATCATAAAAAAAGTTAGGGGTGTTAAAAATAACCAAAACGGAACAAACAACCTTGAAAACAATATTCTTTCAAAGCTGGGATGAAAAGCATAACACGGCATTGACAAATGAACAAAGAACAAAGTTACCATAGCAACTTGCAATGACGTAGAGCGTTACTATCGGTAACAAAACAGTTAAAAATAAAAGAATTAAACAAAACACAAAAAAAGAAAGAATAGGAGTAATAATGATTTCATTCAACTATAGAATTCATGCCAATAACAATCAAGATTAGTTGAGTTCACAGATAATGGTGTAATTTCCAGAACTATACCATTTCTACATATAGGCCTATATATCCTTTACATGCTCCAGTGAGGTTGTTTTATTAATATAGTACCGTGGAATTGATTTGCCTTTGCAAAACCAACTTACAATCCGTAACAGGATGGGGCACAAAACAACTCTGTTACTTCATTGTCTATTTGGAGGGAGGGAAAGAGGGGACTACCCCAATAGTTACCCACTCCATTTTTTCTGGTTAAATTAACCTTCATGCTTGCCTACCCACTTTGTTCCATAATAGCAGGTTATAGCAGCCTCCATTTTCTAAAAACAAAATTGTGGGGAAAAAACTGTCCCTCTTATTACGGTCTTTTTGCTTCACTTTCTTATCAGAAACCTATCAGTAGAATTCATAATACCAAGGTCAATCATTTGCATTGTAGCTACAGTATCAAGCTACATGTCATTGAATAAATCTCTCAAAGTTAAACAACCAACCACTTAATCAAAATACATCTTTCCTTGCTAATATCTAAATTAACAGTAACAGTGACAACAACATGAATGTTTAGCAAATACTTTCATCAAGCTAATGGCACATTCCCTACAACAAAATATATTTACTTAACAGGTTACAAGTTTGCAAGAAAGCACATTTTTTTTAAATAACACTCATGGTTTAATAGCCAGCACAGAATCCAAGCACCTCTTAATTTTTTGTAGTATTTCTTACTTCAATGATATGAGAAAATTACTACCATACACAAAGAGTTTCAAAACTTGTTACCTTACAGTTACTCTTACTGTTACAACACGGAAAATATAAATTATATTATATTTTAGTAAAAATTCTAGAAATATTGTGTCGTACTTATTGGCCAATCTTTTAAAAATTGATGGTTTCTTTCATAGATAAAGATAACCATGGACTAAGATGGTACTAATCTGCTGCTAAAAACCCTCTGAGATTATATAACTCAAAAATATCTGTCTTTCCTTTTTTCACTATCTGATATTTTAACCTGACATAGCGTGCATGATTTTAGAAAATGTTACTTGAAGTGGTAACAAATCGACACATTCCCTTCATCTTCAAAGCAGTGTTTTTGACCCCAGGATCACACATCTCCCATGCTCTCCAACCGAGCAATCATTTTTCTTAATGAAATAAAAGTTAGTAGGTTTGTTCCTTGCATTGAGCTTCTTCATTCAGAGTCAACAGCCCTAAGTAATCCAGTTCTTAGTTGGAATTAATCTCCCGTCATTTGTTTTATTGATGTGAAAACACCATAGATAACACATCAGTTGTATTAAATACAACCCGAAGTATGGAAGACGAGTACATTTTCAGAGAAATTCAAGACCTTTTTAAGTTTACCTAGATTGTCAGCAAATTGGAACAAAAAAAACAAAAAAAAATTACTTCAACGTGACGATATATCGTTTCAAGCACTCCATAATGAATCAGAACACCTTAAGGGTCTCTTCATTAATATTGTTTTACTCATTTTTACATGAGAACCCCACTACCATGATAAAACCATTACAACAAAACATAAAAATATCCACTGCTTTTGATACTACCAGCTTCAAGGACCATTTTTATCAATGGCTTATGGAAATATTTAAGATCTTATCAAACATTTGTCAAAGAAAGAAGGAAAAGAAAAATATTAAGATTTACAAATATAGAGCCAAAAGAAAAACAGGAAAAACAAAGAAGGGGAAAAATATAATAATTATTTCTTCCTGAAGGCGAAAGGAATTTTAAAATCCAGTCTTGCCACAGTCATGACTTTTCGTTTCAGATATATTTACATTTATAGTTAAGTTTTAATGACATGATGTCTTTTATCACAAGCTACTATTACTAAAGTTACTTTCTTAAATATTTCCTATAAATCAACTTTTTTTCTTTCATTTTTTTGTACAATAAACAAATTTGATAAACCGACTATGATGACACGCAAAAGAAAAAAATCGATACCGTACCTCTCATCGATTCGATTAAACACTATACAGAATAAAAGTCTGCTCCGAGGTACAATAAAACTGTTGGTAACATTTAAAATATTACATATCACAGGTGAGTCTGGAATTAAATATTCCCCTCTAGGGGAAGAGCTCTCGGGGGGGGGGGGGGGGTTTACCACCAAACTTGACAGATAGTGAGAGTTTTATATTGCATAGCAAGTATAAAAACATGTTATTTTGTGCCTACCTTTTAAAGCATGGTGACTTACCCAGAAGCTAACAGAATTCACCGAAAACGTGTGCATTGGTCTACCGTTGCATGTTGTTGTTTTTCTTGTTAGGCATTTATACAAAACTATCATAATGATTTTAATGAATTAATTCAAAAGAAATATTATAAACCAACTGCAAGACAATCCAAGGAAGGCAAAGAACCATACAAAACAAGAAGATGTTTCGACTTCTACTTGAACCATTTGCTAATTTTACAACGATATTAAAATTTAGCTATAACTGATACCATTTTATTTCATATAAAGACACCACAATAGTAATAAACTGTTTACAATAAACAACTATTTATAATACCCTATTTAGTAATACCCTAACACAGAAGGTAAAACAAACTTTTTGGGGGAAAACTGCTATAAACATGTGTTTGTAGATATAAAACTCACCAATTTTGCACAACAAAGATTAAATATGAAACTGAAAAACAAAAGAATACAGACAATATATGCTAGAGTACTGACTACTAAATTAATCATAATAATGATAGTAATAATAAGTGGAAGAGAAAACAAAATGGAGCTGCGTTTACTAAAGTCACACAGGTTGTTTTCTTATTTTGGTTTCTTGATAATATAACTTTTAACAATTTGACTATGATACATTTTGAAATGTGTGACCTCTACACTTCGTAGCTGACTTGTAAACAGATTTTTACCGTCATCATCTACATTGAAATTCAATATTAAGAGGTCGATGGATGAAAGAGGCGCAAAGCGACATACAAAGACAATAATAAAGAATTATTATAAGGCACGGCTGAAGTAAACAATATAACAAATCTTGCACACAATAAAAAACAACCCAAAACCCAAAAGAACTCGAAACTTATTGACAAATAAACCAATTACGTATCGATGAATCTAAGCAGAACGTGGTTCAAAACATCATTGCTACATTCTGCTTTCTCTTTGCAAAATTTGTAAAAATTACCAAATTTCCTTTTAAGGACAACACCTTCACTTTTTCACCTCTAGGAACAGTCATCAGGTTTTTTACTCATCCCCTATAGAGAGATTACCAACCTGCACCTGTGTCTCGGCGACCCAGTTGTTGACTCGCTCCGTGGCGCTGACCTCGGGAGCCAAGGGCGCTTCCGATTCCTCATATTCTTCATCTTTCTCATCCTCTTCTTCCTCTTCCTCTTCCTCCTCCTCCTCCTCCTCCTCATCATCATCTTCATCTTCTTCATTCTCCTCCTCTCCCTGGGCCTCTTCTTCCTCTTCCTCGATGTTCCTACAGGACTGATCCTGCGACGACACCAACTGTTTCCTCTGCTGATCCTCCACGGTGCACGCGGACGCCTCCGAGTTGGTCTTGGAGGTGGACTCCTCCAGATGGGAGGAGGCCGTGTCCACGATCTCTTCGCTCTTCGTCTCCTGTGGGTCCTCATCTTTCGTGTTGTTGCTGCTGCTGCTACTGCTGCTGTTGTTGTTGTTGTACTCCTCTGCGATATCGTGCTCGTCCAGGTCGGGCTCCGGCTCCGGGTCGTTCTCCGAGATGGGTTCCGAGATGAAGGAGTTGAAAGAGATGCCGCTGCAGTTTGAGATGTTACGCCGATGGCCCAGGTGCTTGCCGATGTTCTTGGACTTCTTCTCGATGTCTCTCCTCTGTTCCAGGAGGAGCATTTGGTATTCCTCGCGAGCTGCGTTCACCAGACCAATCAGCTGTTTGAAGATATCCTGTATTATGAGACCGAGAAACAAGAAAATAACACACCTATATTCTCAGATCGAAATGTTTAACACCCATAATCATTTTTTCAAACACTAATAAAATGATATTTAAATGCTCTCCAAATGGAGAGAAGCGACTGAATAAAACCAAATTCTAACAACAACAACAAAAATAGTCATAAATTTTCTGGTTTGGATCTATGGTCTTCCTTCCAAGTGAATTTGGTATAAGTGTATGCAATGACCCCACCACAAATCATGTCACTTTTAATGTTTTAAAAAGTTATGGTTCAATATCAGGGTTTTGTCAATTGCTTAGCTAACTTCTGCAACTTAATCTACAAAAATCTTTTGTCCTCTTGTTTTCTACTGCATAGGGTGAAACTGGTTTCAGCCAGTAGTATCTTATAATATATCCATCAAACCCAGTCAAATACTTCTCTCACATTTTATATCTATATGTAATATACAATAACTATACAATAACCACTGTAGTGATTAATAAACACTACTTGGACAAATAGGTTCATCTTTGTTAAATTTCAACCTCAATAGGTTGAAATGCTTCAATAAATGCATCGATTTTAAGGGAACAACCTTCCCTCATTCCAAGTTCTGTTGTTCCTCAGAAAAAAAATGAATGTATTTAACAAAAAAACAAAATTGTGCCACAAGTTGCAGACACTTTCTTACAAATCAAACGGTGAATTTTGGTTATGCTTTGTCAAATTATTTTTCCCTTCTTTCCCATTTTTTGTTTGTTTGTTTGTAATATTTTTTCTTCTGGTGTGTCAAACTTGGCAGAATGACTTTCTGCAAGGTACGGAAACAACGTACCTCAGCTCCGTTGTGGTTGAACACGCCGACCACACTGACCGGTACGATCTTGTTGACAGCTCGTCCGAGAGAGCTACGGCAGAGGCCAAAGACCACGGGGACACCTTGTTCTTGAGCTGTCTCTGTGATATTTTGCAGGACATCATCGATACCTCCTGATAGAACAATATCAACAAAGATATGACAATGGCCAGATCGATACATTTTTTCTTTGTCTGGTATTTTTCATTATTGCTGCATATTGTCATCATTCTCATCGCTAGATAATTGAAGCAGTTCTTGTTCCCATAGCAACGACAAAGAGGACCACATCTTTTTTTTAAAAAACCCATCTCGACAGCATAGATTCTTTATGTAGACAGAAAAGGGGTACCTTGACCCACTCCCCTCTTGATTAATGAGCAATGTCTCTTGGTGCAGGGCAGAATATGCAATCCTGTTATATAAATGTGACTATCATTAATATAAACAGAAGATTATGGAAAACTAAAGCAAGCAGTGTTTTCATACAGCTTCAAATTAGGATGGTTACTCATGTTGCTTTCTTTTTGAAGAATGTGTAGATCAGAAAACATGCCAGGCTATTTCCAGAAACTCAGAAACAAAGCACATGACTTTCAACAAAAAAAGAAATATCTTCTTTTTTTTAATTTCAATATTATGTTTTTTACGTTTTGCTGAATCTTTTTCATTTTTGTTACTGAAACTCTCATAAAGTATGGCTCCTTACCCTTGGACTGGATCTTTTCCAGATTGGTAGAAATAATGATGCAAGTGATCTTCTTCTTCTTGAGATGTTTGCTGACCTCTCGTAAACCCATCACTATCCGTCTCTTGGCCTTTGCCTGAGGGAGGAGATTAAACGAAAACATGACAACGGCTAACCTGACTCCATCTGCGACTAATTATTCTAATCACTAGTAAGTCATCTACCTTCTCTACACCAGTCCGGGCTGGAAGAAATACTTGATAGAATTACTGTCTTCTACAGACCAATGCAGTTATTAATCAAAAAGATGACCTCATGGGGTTGGTCCACTGGGCTCTGATGCAAGGAGCATTGCAATTTGCAATAGAGTGAGTTTATCTCTCTAAAGACATTTATTGCAAGTAACGGGTGTACAAACTTCCATGATGTTTTATGGTAAGATTTGTACAATGGAAAATAACTTCCAGTCTTTCTTCATTCTGTTTCACGATTCCATCTGCTGTCCCATAATTCTACAATAACACTGGTGACAGGGATAAAATAAAATGTAAAATGTACCTTGATTGGACCATCCCTGTTATACTGCCTCTCCTGAAAACGGACCAGCGTTTGAAGCAATGTGGTACAGCAGTTATCAATGTCCTTGGAAATGATTTGCTTACAGTATCTAGAGATAGACAAATAAAACTCAATGGTAATGTGGTAGCTGCAAAGCTGTTAATCCAAGCATTTCATACATCAAGAAAGGAACAAATACTATACTGCCCTGTGTACTGTACTGTAACTTGCTTTACTGTTCTGTACTTTGCCATTACTGTTCTGTTGTGTACTGCACTGTTCTGAACTGTACAGTTCTGTACTGTACTTTTTGGTACTGTACAGTACTGTGCTGTGCACTCAACTGCACTGTACAGTATTTTGCTGCACTGTATTGTTCTGTACTTGACTGCACTATTCTGTTATGCATTTTACAGTACTGTACAGTACTGTACTGTACAATGAAGTATAGTACAGAACAGTACTGTACTTCATTTGTACTATACAGTACTGTGCTGTGCACTCAACTGCACTGTACAGTATTTTGCTGCACTGTATTGTTCCGTACTTGACTGCACTATTCTGTTATGCATTTTACAGTACTGTACAGTACTGTACAGTACAATAAAGTATAGTACAGAACAGTACAGTACTTAATTGTACTGTACAGTACTGTGCTGCATACTCAACTACACTGTACAGTAGTTTGCTGTACTGTTCTATGGCTATTCTGTTATGCACAGTACAGAACAGTACAGTACTATACAGCACTGTTCTGTAAATTTGTACTATACAGTACTGTGCTGTGTACTCAACTGCACTGTACAATATTTTGCTGTACTATTCTGTTATGCACTGTACAGTACAATAAAGTACAGTACAGAACAGTACAGTACTGTTCTGTACTTTATTGTACTGTATAGTACTGTGCTGTGTACACAACTGCACTGTACAGTATTTTACTGTATTGTATTACTGTATTGTACTTAACAGTACTGCACTGTACTGTTCAGTGGTGATCTGTTCTGTACTATGTATGACCTTCAAAATCTAATCTATAGTGCTAAGTACTCTACTTCATTTCTTAGTGTCCCTCTTTTTTCCTCTTCTACATTATTCCAGATTATTCCATCATGCATATTCTTTGGTCTCCATTTCTGTTCTTTTCCTGTGTCCTGAGGTTAATATTCGAATAGGTCTCGATAAATCAAGAAATAATTTCATCACTAAAATAACACTGTTTTACAGGTCCAACGTTTTAGAATAAACTTTAGTCCGAAGAAATACAGGGTTGACAACAAAGTTTTCACATTTCTCACCTTCTTTATTTAGTGCTACAATATTTACCATAACCAAAGCTAACATCCTCTTTTTCTCTCTTCTTACTGATCACAAACTAAAATTCAGTTTGACTGAAGAGCTAAAACAATTCCGATATACTTACTCTCTCCACTTGTTACTGTGAATTCTTTTCAATGCCAGGACCTCACTCTGCGAAGAATTACTGCCTCCACTCGACACCGAGAAGTTCATCGCTGCTGGCGAGGGAGGGCTAAGACTAAGTGGATCCGGCTGGCTGAAAGGTGAAAGGTCACTATGGCTCGTATTAATAGAGAGTGAGTTGCGATCACTCGGAGCTGCAATTACAAGAAGGACAAAAAGGACAAAGGTATTACTCAGTTCAATCAATTTAACATCACCCTAAATATTGTGGAGCGCACCGAGATTCTGACAGATATCATATCAGAGTGGGTAATTCCTTGGCACTGTTTTTTACCCTTTTGTTTCCTAATGCTAAATGTCTTTGTTACCACAGATGTTTTCATGTGAACCAGGCCACGAGCACAACTGGACTAAGGGAATTGAGTTACTTGTGTCACCTAGTTTTCTTTGCCGGACTTCCGAAACATTTGTAAGAAGTTGAAATGATTTTTATTTGATGAGATGATGAACTGAAGTAAGACAATTCAAATAAAACATCTGTGAAGGCAGATCTGACTTACCATCTTGGGAGAGCGCATACCTGCTGTCATAGCAATTAGAGTCCAAGTCGGCTGTCGATTGTGTCAATGCACTGTAAGGGACAGAACAAAAAGGTGTACAAATATTTTAAAAAACAGTCGGAACAAAATTTGAAATTACTAGCCATATAATATCCATCAAAATAATCAATGACGAAAACAATTTGAATTATATCTACATGTAGTATAATTTTGTTCAAATTTTGCTTTTTGTACAAAATTTGTTTAGGCACACTTGGCTTATGTTTATAATTTTTCGTCTGGGCATGTCACTGAGAAAGTGACTCAACTGAAGCTAACTATGCAGGATTTTTTTAATTTTTTTTTTAATGTTTTGGTATTGTTATTTTTTTTTAAATAACCACTCAATGGATGAATGGTGGGGGAACCGGGTCAAAGAGGGATATACCATAGCGACACTGAGCAGCTATAAAGCAAATTTTGAACCCTTAGCAACCATTTCGTAGGAGGACATAACTACGATACCGCCTGACTTGCACCAAACCATCTTCGACGAGCACAAAAACAAGGGAAAAATATCTGTGAAAAAAACATCAAACGTTTCCTCACTCTTCATTATCCGAGAGTTTCTTCTCCTGCAAGTCTTTCATTCGTCTCTTCTCTAATCTCTCAGCAATGATGACTTTCTTCATCGCACTCGGTTTCTTCTTGATCGGATTTTCCTTCATTTTACCCTTCATGACCGGAGCGGACGAGTCCAATGGATTAAGACCGATCGACTGAAATAGAGAGAAGAGACCAAAATTACTTTCTAGTTCTGAAAAGCATTCACAGTCTCTGTCGTGTTTTTATACAAGTCTTGTCTTTTCCGATAATAAGATCCTTAACATAGGAACGTAAAGATTTCCATGATAAAAGTAATATACAACAGCATTAGCCTTATAAAATGACACTAACTGCCATAGATCTGTCAAACTTACCTTCTTCAGTCCAAGTTTGTCCCTCTGCATGGTGGGGACCCTATTATTTGGTAGGCTGTTCATTGGGCCTACACCCCACTTAGGATTCTGCGGTTGTATGTTCTGTTGGTAAGGCATGAGGGGTGGCTGGTTACCATATGGTACCCCGGCTCCATACATGACAGGTCCATAGGGTGATGGCTTGGGGGTCTGCTGTACCTTCATGAAATAATAATTGGCAATTTAAAATTCCCCACATAGATGATAGACAAGTTGGTAATATTAGTGGCACAAACAGGTGCAGAGGTTTCTTACAATTTTCCATGTCAAAGTGCTCTAGTATCAAGTGAGTTACCCAGCCATATATTTGCTCGAACTTAAATCCAAACAGCTGACATTGGTAAGAAACAGAGTTACTAATAAGGATCAGGGACTTCAGTAACTTTTATCATTTTTTTTTTTCCCCCTTTCATTTCCCTTTTCTTTTTATTATATTGTTTTATCTCTTTCAAGATACTCTACTTTGTGAGATATCATAAACAGGATAGTGCATCGATAATCAGGTCATGTTTTATTTTTTTATAACAATTTCTCTGTTTCAAATTCTGCATAAAAATTAAAAAAATTGATCATTAAACCAAAGAACTAATAAGGATAATAAAACAAAGGATAATAAACAAGTGAGCAACAAAGCAGAGTGTTATCACACTTACATTGGTCCTGTTAAGAGCCGATACGAGCTCTACTTCCATTGTCCTCTGACTCCTTTTTCCAGAATTTCTGGCCGGCTCCGGCATGTAACCATGGGTGACTGCCTGATCTTGAAAGTCCTATCAAAAAATAAAAATATATGAAGGTATTATAAAAAAACAAATTCGAGATCCGGCTTTAGGTATCACAAATGATTTCGAGTTAGTTAGCATCATGCTGATATCTAGAGTAGGGCAAATATGTTACCCAAACAGAACTAGTATTGTTCGATACAGGTGACTAACGCCTACAGTGGAATTAC
>KN882572.1:48602-67071 GCA_000934455.1 Apostichopus parvimensis
AATTTTATGAACAAAATTAATTTCCAGACATAAATATAAGTGTATCACTTCTCCCTTGGGTCTGTTTCGTAAGGTGCTCTCTGCAGCCCATTTATGGAGTAAAACACCTTAAAACAAGACGAAACTAGTGTGTCGTCTCAGTTTTACTCTGCAGTTTTAAAAGAAATAAATCACAGCAGCCCACAGAATGTGGCAGCTGTCCTGGAAACCTTACTTCCCACCTTTGAATTCTTTAACTATTAAGTGGCAGCCTAATAGGTCCAATATCTCTTTGTATCTATAGAGATTCTGCAATACAACTTACAATGAGATTGAAGTGTTAGTAAGCTAGGAGTGTTAGCTCAGTGGTTAACGCCAGTGCCTTTTAATCATATGGTCCCGAGTTCGAGTCACTCCAAGATTAATGTATGTGGTCCAGTTACAGAGTTGTTGACAATTCATAATCATGGACGTTAAATATGAATCTAAGATACTGACTTCGGTCAGCTTGCGGCTTTGATAAGCCAATGATGTCTTCTTCGCGAGTTCCTGCTTGCAGGAGGATCTAAAATACATACATACATACATTCTGAAACATCAATTGAGTTCTATCTTCTATTTCTGCTTCAAATGCAGGAGCAGATCCAGGCAGCTTGGCCCCTCTTCATGAATTCTTATATCACTATGAGTTAGCTGCAAAACAACATTCTTCTGAAAAATTGATACATAACGGAAAATTCAGCATGCTTCGCAGATGGGCCTTCCTTGCTGATAGTGACCGGTAGCAAGTTGGTATCTACTGACACTTGTCTCTTTTGCGCCCTCTTCTGAGATATTCTGGACCTGCCGATGCAATGGGCGTCAAAAATTGGGATCCTCAACTTTGCTTGCAGTAGGAAATTTCAGCCTGACTTTACCAAAGAACAGGAGCATTGTCATAATGGCTCTAGGCCCTTCTATTAGTATCACTCCTACCTGACTGTTTAAAATACTGAAGGATTGGTTCATGCAGTAACCCCTACCATTTCATATGGCTAAACCTCCATCCCCTTTTCAAAGTATTTATTATGTATTTTAGATCCTCCTGCAAGCAAGAACTCGCGAAGAAGCCTCATTGGCTGACTCGCAAGCTGACCGAAGTCAGTCTCTTTGATTCATATTTAACGTCCATGAATTGTCAATTGTCAACAACTCTGTAACTGGATGACATACATTACATTAATCTTGGAGTGACTCGAACTCGGGACCTTATGATTGAAAGGCACCGGCGTTAACCACTATTATAGACAGCCACAAAACCCTTCCAACCCCACACCTTGTATAGTTACTTAAACTCCAACATGGGATAAAGTATACAATACTCTCATTTTCAAAATTTACTTGAGATCAAATGACTTCAAATGGGGCCAGGTGATATAATTGTCCCCCATGATCCAACCAAGCTCTGTCAGTTCTGATATCCAGCCTCCAAATTTCATGGTGATGAGGCACTACTTTTGCTAAAGTCAATGAAAACCAGTCAAAAACTGTTCACCCAATGCAGGTCGGGCTCAATTATAATATCACCGGTACTTCTTGAAGCCTCGTTTTTCCTTTACAGAAAATGAGAACCCATTCTTGATTCCATATTGCCCAGACCCCCAAAATGATTCTACTCCTCATCCACTGCCTCCTCCCATCCCTGCCATCTAATAACTATCTCACTGGTAGGCTGCCTAGCACATCTAGAGGTGATTACTAAGGTAAACAGGATACATACCATTTTACTTTGTTATCGTGTAGCTAGCTGCTTTACATAAAATATTATCACCGGCTAAGCATCTAATGCTCACAAGTTCTCACTTGCCCAATCACTGGCTTAGCATCTAATGCTCCCAAGTTCTCACTTGCCCAAAACAGAGAATAAATCCGAGAACAAAAATTGAAAGAGGACAGTCGGTAGAGTACTTGGACAATGTCTATTAGTAACATTCCTTCCATAAAATGTCTTGAAATATGTTAATATCTTCTTTCGGAATATCTTTTTTCTTTTCTTTTTGGAATATTCACATGATAACATTTAAAACATTACATTTAACCTTAAAAAGAAGTGAATAATGAGTTTTTTCCACGAATCAAACTTACACAAAATCATGATTTAACTTCAACGAATTTGTCAGTATCTTTGCAGGATTTTTCTGGCAATATTTTATGCGGACAGTCAAAAGGAGAGTGAAATCTTCTTTGCAGAAAACTGCTGAAGCAATAAACAAGAGATTAACAGACATATCAATGTTAACTTCTCTCTCGTTGTTCAATGTAATAAGCTGTGCTGATGTTATCAGTGTTTAATACCTCCTGTTTGGGTCACAAAATAAGCAGCAAAGTTTCCCCACGATTTAGCTGTTCTCAAGCACCATGGCAATGAAAAAAATTATGAAAGTTTGGCCAGCTTTTCCGATCCTTTGGTAACGAGATTAAGAAATTTTTCTTAATTCATACACTGCGATTCATGTTACATTTGCTCTATTAAGCAGTAAATAATTGCATGACAAGAACTCCAGAAAAACAAAGCACTACATCACACTCCCATAACATGACGACAGGATTTTACTGAATTAAAATCATGGCCAGTTTTGGGTAGTATTGACACTTGTTATATTTTAATAAGGGAAGTAGTAAATACCACCAAATACCAAAGAAGTCAAACACGCCATGAAAAAAAAAAAAAATTCAAGCTATTCAGTGACTGATGTCTTTCTTAGACTTTCTTAGTTTTTCGTCAAAATTGTGTTAACTTCCAAACAAAATGAGACGATTCTCTATTTTGGGGAGAACTATTCATCACCAAGGGTCTCTGTCACAATGGTAAATCATCATTCCTTTGGCTTGCTTCTCGCATTGAATCAAAGTGTTCACAGTGTCCATCATATCTTACACACATGTAAAATTGTCTTGAAATGAGTACTGGGGGTATATGGGAAACCACCTTCAGTAAGAGCGTTTCAATAAGGGGGTTTAACTAATTTGTAGTTAATTAGCATTATAACTTACCAGGCAGTATACTGTTCAGTATTATAATGCCCAGTGTGTAATACCCTACAATGACCTTTGAAAAAGTGTTATTAATACCCAAATGAAGCGCATTCTTGTTTACAGAGCTCATGTCCTGGCTTGAAACTTGCCACTTACACATACAGCAATACCTACACGCCATTTCTACAAAAGCCAATCGTCAGTGCCATGCGAACAATATTTTTAATTTGTTGCTACCAATTAGCAATTATCAAACTTGTTTGAACGAGTTAATAAAAAATTGTACGAACAAATTACTGACTTTTAGCAAAGAATTAATTATTCGTTCGAACGAATTTAAAAATATTTTCTCAAAATACACTGATGGGCTTTTGTACCATTCAGGAACAAAAGGGTGGCGCCAACCCAACTCATTTTCAAGTTCCAATTTCTCATTTTGTAGAATACATTAAAGACCAGGTGAACACCATCTGAATATAAATGTAGCAAACTTAAATAATCGACTACGGATTGAGCAAACAAAAGGTCTAAACCCAGGCCGAAAAAACTCCACAGAACTGAATGTGACAAAAATCAAACTTACGCGTCATGATCTAGTTTTTGAGAGTTTTGCTCACCCCCTCTCCAACCACCCCCTCCCCCCGGCCACTGAAGGACTGATGAGCTCGCACAAAAAACTGGTTAAATCTTGATCAGTCATTGTCTGAAGCACGCACAAGCACACACACAGTGCCCGACTATCCAGGATTTTCCATGTTAGGCTGTCGAGCAGAATTGGTGGGAAAATGTAACAAGCTTTCCTTTTTCTTTTCATTTAGTTTCACAAACTGAAATCATCTTCAAAAACTCTTCTAATATTTTATTTTTTTAATGTAACTCACGGTTCTTCTCACCATCTTTAGCAGACGGTACAGCTTGAAACGAGCACCACCCGTAATGGCAAGTTAAATATTTCCAACAACGTTTTGGTGTCTTTGAAAATGGGGCACGTTACAACCACCAAAGTCTATAACAAATATTGTTCGTCTTATCATTCCATCCCTCCATAACTCTTGCACACTAGGCGTCAACAACACCCGACATTTCTTTTACATTTGTCACAATAAGCTTCATGGAATATTCTTCAGTTAAAGGTGTAAATGATTTTAAAAAAAATGACGGATTCAATTTTGAATGTCTGGATGTTATGTTGAAGTGCACCAAAAAACAACAACAACAAAAAACCAATAAAAATAAGGAAGAAGATGTGAAAACTAGGAAAAACCTTCAAAGACTGTCAAAATCCTCATTTGAACAGTTTTCTCATTTCAAAAACCCAAAACACAACATTTATCTCCTATTTTTGACCTATAGCACCTACCAAAACAACCTATAGACTTTATACGAGGTATGACTATTTCATACAACTGACTTTGATGAATTTATTTACAAATTACAAAGTTCTTGGTACTGTATATATATCACCAAAGAAAACAAGAAAAAATAGAAACAAGGAGAAAAGAAAAAATCATGTACAGAACAAGACGTAAAGGTCTGGACTTGCTGGACAAAGATTGCTAGTCGAGTTGTTTCAAGGGTAGTCACACATATCTAGACATCAACTCATAATATTTAGGATAGAATGCTGTAAGCAAATATAAAAAACAAGATGATCATGATAATATTACTCAATCAACCACAAATCCACATCATTGATGAAATTCAAAAGTTAAAATCCAGTTCCAAGCTTTTAATAATAGCTTTCCTGTCAATTTCAGACAAATCTCCTGATGCCGTGCCTCACCCGCCCGCCCGCCCGCCGGCCCCCTGCCCCCCTCCCATTTCAGCCTTCCTCATTAGAATAGAAGAAACAAGATGGGTTTGGGAGCTTATAGAATCTCTTATTTCTACCTGCATATGAGGCAGCAGCCAATGACAACAGACCTGTGTAATGGTTGCATTCAGAAAGGGCTTAGGTTGAACAAGAACATAGCCCCATCTTTTCCTTTCCTTTGACAAATTTGTCGCATTTTCTAAAGTTTGTGCAAGAAGACAGGAATTCCTGAATTAACGATAGCAGTAGAATATCTGGATGAATGGACAAATTCCATTGCAAATTTACATTAAATAATAGCTTTAAGACTTTCCAATGGCTATAGTACATGAGTGCATGCAGACTACAACTACACTTTCACTGAAAAAAAAAAAAAAAAATCAAATATATCTGGTAATGGCATCAAAATAAATACTTTAGATGCCCTTCCATTTAACTGGAATGGCAACACAATTTCACAACTATTTGAAAACCAAAAGTTGTGTGTATAAACATCTCTACTAGGAAATGCAAGAAAAATAAATAAAAAGTTGCTAACAAAAATAACCACTTTTATAATCAGAGACAGAAAAAAAAAAAAAAAAACTGGAATGACTAAGTCTTTGGGAAACTTTGATCAGCTGTTCAATTGAAGTTTCTCAATGATGTTCAATTCTGAAGATTAAGTTGGTTGAATTCAATTTTCCAGATTTGGCAGCATTCATTAATTTTACAACTCCAAACAATCCAGCAAGAGTTTCATAAAGCTAAAGAGATCAGATTTAGTAGTGACTGTCATTGTTTGGAAGGGATGGGTGGGGTGGGGCAAGGGGGGGTATGGGGGATGTGGGTGGACAGAGGAAAGAGACAGACTTGTTGTAAATATAAAGCTGAAATGGGGCAGTCTAAAACTATCGCTAAGGCTTTTGGCACATGCCGAAAAGATAGATATAGAATGGGGGAAAAAAATCATCTTTTCCAGAAGTTTTGCAATAGCTAACACTTTAATCTGTTAATTATAATCTTAGTTACTATCACCTAGAATTTTCAATCTGAGATAAAAGGTACACTATAATTAAGGGTTTCAAACAAAATCCATTTCTTTCACCATATCATACTGAGAAAGCAGACCAAGTATTGCTTCACGTGGTATTTCAAATTAGTCGGGCCAGGAACTTTCCCAGCTCCAGATAGTATCTTAACTTTTAACGCACAGCTGCTATCTGGTAAATATTGAAATAATAACTTTAAGTAGGCTGTTGGTCCTGGATTCAGCTATAAAAAACTAAATTAATATAGAGAAGAAAAACTATTTGCTAATCATGAAGTGATAAATGTTTCAAAACTGCTATTTCACGTCTTTAATATATACTAAGGCTTAAATCAAGCCATGTCACAATAAAGGACGAAACATTTAAGCAAACCCACACCGTTTTTTGCAAATATTTCAAGGATATATTGACAATCTTCACTAAAACCCTCAAGTTGTAAAATTTGAAAGTTTCAATATAGGGCTGATATCACTTATATCACTCACATATGGTCCAAGGTTTAAATTTTGGCCAAAAATTTGGCACCACCTGTACTAACAACCTAGCCTATGATACCAGTATTGAGCAGAAGCGATGGAATGCTAGAGGCATGCTAGCAAATGTACCCTTGGTCCCTTGGTAGTGCAAGTTGGCCACCAAGGTATGAACAGCCCCCGTAGACCTATTGCACAGATAAAACACAAATTGACAATATCCAAAATGAATTGAGATCTTTCTCATTTTTTACAAGTGAAAGTTGAGATAGAAATTTCACCATTATGATATCATCAACGACACTGACAAGATAGCAATTAGCATCGACTATAGGTACTATAAGCCAATATTTTTGTCGGGGGAGGGAGGGGGGGGGAAGTCTCTGTTTACTATGTGAGAGGTTATAAGTCTCCAGGAAAAAAGGCGTTACAAGATAGCCCTACACCCCTGCGATGGACTGTACCAAATCATAATTTCACTCATGGGGCTTAAATCCAGAGTGTCAAAGGATTTCAAGAACACAAATTGAGCTTTGTTTTAAAGGGGGTCACAAGCCTAACCAACACAATTAGCTTATGTGACAGAGATTATCTGTGAAGCTGTGAAAGATCTTGCTCCGTTTGGCAGATATCGTTTAGTAAAAAAGTTTCGAATGGAAGCGGTCATTTTGTAAACCTGCAATGTCATAATGCCACTAGGACCTGAAACCTTTTAACTTTCCTGTCAATTAGAAAATGAAAATGAACTGGAAAAAAAACAGAATTAAAAATGCTTCTCCACTAAATAATATATAACAGTGAGCACATGGTTAAGTAAAGCAGTCACTATGTACAGTTACAATTACTATAAATGCATTGGGTTGTCATGCCACAAGCTGGGACTAAGATACTTCCTCAGTTTGTCAAAATCCAAAAACCCAGGGAGGAAAGCTATTTCAGACTTTATGTATATATCTCGGTGGTGACATCACAGATGCTGTTGTAGCCAGCTCAGGATGGACGTCTCGTAATGCTCGTAAGTATCGGGCTTTCGAATGCCGTGCCTCTCCTGTGGATAGACCTACGGATGGAAAAGGGAAAATAACTTTCTTCCATTTTGTCCATTGGCTAATTTAATCTCAATCCCTTTTAATTTCGTGGAGCGACGGTCCGCAGACCGTCGTGGAACGACCCGAGAAGTGGGCGAAGAAAATCTGTCGGTGTGTCACAGGATATTTCCCGACGTTTAGAGATTTTTCTACAGTTTTCAATCTTGTCGACGGAGACGGTCTAAGTATGACGTAGAAAACGGTTTTAAATCGGTCCTAGCTTCCGGGTCGTGGGCCTTACAATTTGCAGACCTTTAATTTACAGGGTATATAATTTGTGATCTCTGAATGGTCAAAGGGATCTTTCTTGACTAGAAAAGACAAAACATTTCCCATACGGCTGGTTGAAAGTCCTCTTTTGAATATTTTTTTGCTCCTCTGCTATAGAAGTCATCGTTCCAAAATGAGTTCTATTTTGGACAGATTCAACCCAGAAAATGGATCACAAAGGATGTACTCTGATGTCATCATGCTAGATGCTCTACAAAACTTTACTGTTCATTTATCCTTGAAATGTGATAAAATTCCACTGTCTTTTAACTGCTAATGTTCATTTTGAATTAAAAGGTTTCATCGAAATGCTTCTGTTACTAGAGGGGTAGGAGCCGGGGGTGCACTTTTTTTCCAAAATAGCAAATATGCCCTACTGGTAAATAAAATGTGCCCCTTTGATGAAGAACTGTCTTTTGGATATCTTAAGCCTTTGTTAATTTTAATATTTTATTTTAATTAATTATTTTTAGTCTGTACATGCTATTTTTAAAACTGGCGTCCCATATCTTTTTGTAGCACGGTTAACAATAAACAATCTTAATAAATAGTATTGATAGCATATACTAACACATCATATATATTTGAGTGATATGGCCGGTGTGTATCGACTTATAGCATAACGAGCTGTGGTTTTGGAATGAGTAAGTGCCCCTCTGATGTTGTTCCCCCCCCCACTTTTTGGAAGCTTCCTACCCCCCTGTCTGTTACAACATCGCTTTTTGTTTGTAGATAGAGAAACACTGAATAGATTTGTCTTAGAACAATTAACAAACAGATTATGACATAAAGAAAGAGCTTACCAAAAGCTGGTAAGGCTTGCAATCTTTAACCAGTTTATCAATTAATTGGCTGGTGTGGTGGAAATGGACATTTTCATCAATCATACCGTGAATAAGTAGTAACCTGTTCTCTCTGTGAACGAAAGAAGAGTTGCGGGGTTGGATAACAAACTGTGTCATAAATTAACTGCGAATCAAAACGTGTGCACATTTTTATGCCAGATGTTTACACTTCATTTCTTAGCAAACAGTTACTTTGGCAGCTTTCATTGCCAGTAGATACGTGTACATGGAAACATCATGAAACCTTATAAAACCTTTACATACATGTCATGCCAGATTTGAGCACGTCAGTTCTTAGCAAACAGTTTACTTTTGCAGGTTCAGCTTTCATTGCCAGTAGATACGTGTACATTTTATGAAAACCTCATAAAACCTATACATTCATGTGATGCCAAATTTAGTACTTCAGTTCTTAGCAAACAGTTGCTTTAGCAGACCTGTTCAGCTTTCCTTGCCAGTAGATACGTGTACATTTTATAGAAACCTCATGAAACCTAATGAAACCTTATAAACCCTATATATACTGTACATGTCATGCTAGATTTTACAACTTCAGTTCTTAGCAAACAGTTGTTTTTTGCAGCTTCAGATTTCATTGCCAGTAGATACGTGTCCATTTTATGGAAACCTAATGAAACCTAATGAAACTTAATGAAACCTTATAAACCCTATATATACATGTCATGCCAGATTTTAGAACCTCAGTTCTTAGCAAACAGTTGCTTTTGCATGTTCAGCTTTCATTACCAGTAGATTTGCATAAACAAAGACTGGTCTTGGTTTCTTTGATATAAGAACCAATCAAGCTCTACATGAAAACCAATTTGAGTGCTGAACTTTGACAGTTTGATGTAATACCTTTTCATTGCAGTGAAGCTAAGCCTAATTTGACTACATTTCTTAAAGCTCATGGTCGTTTTTGCAATTCAGCTTCCACTGCAAGAATATACACATAGACATTGACTTGTTAACTATGCTATAATAATAATGTCCAAAACAGACATCTAAAATATTGAGAAAGTCTGTTACTCCTCAAACCCATGATGAATGCATTAACTTTGACAGTTAGACCTGACATGTTCTTATAGCAGCAGTGGTGCTAGCCTACTTTTAATTTCTGAAATAATCTAAAATATTCCACTTTGGAAAGAGGAAAACAAATTCTGCTCCAAATAATGTGAGTTCCCAAGAAGTTAAAAGGATTGTCTGGTGGCCCAAAGAAGTTACCTTAAAAATTGATAAATAATTTTCCAAACATGTTGTCAAAGCATGAGAACGCTAATGTTGTGTTTGACAGAGAAACGATTTTTTAATCGTTAAGTATGGACATTTCCAATATGATTTGAACGGTACAGAACGTGACGTCATCTACGCTAATGCAGATTGCGACATTAACCCACGCTCCGTACAGTACCTACAGTAATCACAACAAAAACCGCGTTTGTATACAGATTAATTTCTTCCTTAATTTTTGGTGAAATTTCTTATAAATTAGATATGTTTTCAAAAACTCCTTAAGCTGACATATATGTAGTAGATCTGTGGTTTCGTGGTCTTTTTGTTACAAAAGATAAGTTTTAACAGCAGACTCTTCGTTGTTTATACATTGCGCTATCCAGCTCCAACGCGAGGAATGTTTGCATGTAGGCTACTCTAACGTTTACAATCGGACAGTTCTGCGAAGCCTAAGCTTCTCGGAACTACATTCTGCTCTGACATCGATTCCTCCAAGTTTCATCTTTCGGTGTTCCGAATACTTTTCAAGTTTCCTTTTAATGTAAATTTGATCCGTGAATTTTATTTTCAGCGATTTTGAAGAACAGTTTATGAACTGTGGTTTGAGTGTGAGAGTATATTATGTGCCACGCTATACGTATACCAACTGGGCATGGTACAGTAGGCTATATAGGTTCGCATTATGTACGTTATATAGGCAATCACATGTGTGTGTACACGTGAGAGTGTATTTTCTGCGGAAATGGGAGTGCTAACTTCAAGTCGCCTGTTTTGCCTATTTGCCAGCACTACGTCAATCACCATATTGATGCGTTCGAGCAAACGGTACTTTTGGTGAGAAACTGGGGAATTTGAAAACCAGATTTCTACAAGAAGAAAACGTCGAATGGGGACAATTTTTACATGGTTAGAAAAGAGAAAAATAATAACTACAAGGACAATGTATCAAAATCTTTCACCAGACAATTCCTTTAAGACAAAAGTAAATGTAATTTCTCTATGGCTGCAGAACAATAATTTAATAACTTACTCATCAGGGAACAGCTTGGTCAAACTAAGCACAGAGCCCTCCTGGTATCCAGTAGCATTGTTCATGGGTGTGTCCATATATCGCTCCGTGTAACCAGTATCGTAAGAGTTCCAATTGGTTACTGGTGCTCCTACCACTGCAACCTGAATGGAACATAAATAAATCATGCACTATCAGTCAAATCATATTTTTTTCACTCATCAAAACATTTTCTTAGGGGAAGGGGAGGGGAGGGGGAGGTATTTACAGTATTGTGCTATTTCATCTGTGATCCCTTCAGAAATCTAACAGGGAGCTGGTGTACTGAGAATTAGATGTTACTTTAAGGTTGTTAACCCATTGTTTCATTAAATTACTAAATAGGCAAGTGGACCCCACATCTCACCCATATGTTCCTATTCTTTCCTTGGGTGGGCAAGGGGGTGGGTGGGGGTTGTGGTGGGGTTACTACATCCTACGTTATATACTTCGAAGCAAAGCAATCTTTCTAACGCAAACAGAGTGTTAACTGATATGAGCAGTGAGCAGGATTTATGATTCAAACACTCATTGATATACATATAAGACCGACAACAGGTGCAACTGCTGAAAGTGTTACGAGCACAGAATTAGTTTTTTAGACTTTCTTAAAAAAAGTCTCATCCTTCAGATAAAGCAAACAGAACCTTCTTAAGGTACATATCATATAGAAGATGACAAATTAAATGCATTTTGGTGTTTTAGATGCTGGAGAGATGGGTGTGGGAGGAGAAAACATCAAGCTCAGCTAAGATCACGGAGATCATGACAATGTCAATAAATATAAATAAGGCTTTCATCATATGACTCTAAATATGCCACACCACAAACAATTCTACATTATAGCCATGTGGTTTCTTAACTGCCTTAGGGCCAGCAATGGATGGCAGTTCCATTAAATGGCAGTTCCATGAAAGCAAGAATGATTTAATATCATTTTTTTGTTCAACTAGTGTTGACTATATGACGCTGCAGTGCTGATATATCAGAATTACAGTATCATATGACGTTCCTACCTTGTACACATCTGGTTTCTTCGCAAGAGCCAAGAGGGACAGGTAACCACCATAGGACCAGCCATGGACAGCTACCCTGGATAGATCCAGGTACCCCTTTTGACCTGCAATCCACTTTAATCCTTCTACTTGGTCTTCCAGTTCACAGACTCCCTACCAAATACAAAAGGAGAATAAAATAAACAATAAGAGAAAATGAAAGAATGAATGAATGAATGAATGAATGAACAAATGAATGAATGAATGAATTGTGACATAAACACCGCTAGTATAGTCACATTTATCATACCTCAAGTTTCTTTTCAAATTTCTTTTTGTATTTGTCAGTAATAATGGACTGTACCATATTGATTTGAATCAATCTGGCACAGGAGGTGTACATCACATTTATAAACCATCAAATCTTATCAAAACACGAGATTAACCTCACTTCACACAGATTAACCACACACAGATTAACCTCACTTCAAATGAACGGACCTGACAGGGATTAGGATTACGTTACAGACACCGGCAGGCAATACGAACACCAAGAAAGACCGACTCACCAACTTGTTCTTGATGTAACCCTCAAATCTAAGTCCCCTTTTCGAAGATCCTCTGTTATCGAGCATGACCACCACGTAGCCTAGATGAGGACACAGCCGTAGGGCACGCATCCCCTGGTACGAGTTACTGACCAGCTGCACCTGAGGTCCGCCGTACACGTAGTGGACCACGGGGTATTGCTTGTTGGGGTCAAAGTTCACTGGCTTGATGATCACCCCATACATCGTCTCCCGACTCGTGGGGCTCTGGTAAGAAAATATCTCGGATTCTGGCTGTTGTGGCATAGTCGACATGGTAGCTGTCAATCAGAAGCATAGAAGTGTCATGATATTGAGATCTCCTGACACTAATAGGAGGAAGACTCACTGTCACTGATGAAAAATTATTCATATACTTCAAGAAAGAAAAAAAAATTGTTTCAAAACTAGACAACTTGATCAAGGTGTCACTGAAAATAGTCTCCAAGCAATGAAAACTGATTTTACATTCTGACAAAAATATGCTTTCTCATATTGGAACAAATTTTTCAGAGAGTCGGAAAGAATTTACATGGATTCCCTTTAAAACATCTCTCCCGGGAGGGATCATTCAGTTGGAGATGACATGTGATGAAAGAATATCTCACTGCTACGAGAGACCTCACTTCTATATTCTAATTCCTGAATCATTCAGTTGGAGATGACATGTGATGAAAGAATATCTCACTGCTACGAGAGACCTCACTTCTATATCCTAATTCCTGAATCATCCAGTGGGAGATGGTGTGTGATGAACGAATATCCCACTGCTACGAGAGACCTCACTTCTATAACCTAATTCCTGAATCATCCAGTGGGAGGTGATGTGTGATGAACGAATATCCACTGCTACGAGAGACCTCACTTCTATATCCTAATTGCTGAATCATCCAGTGGGAGGTGATGTGTGATGAACGAATATCTCACTGCTACGAGAGACCTCACTTCTATATCCTAATTTCTGAATCATCCAGTGGGAGGTGATGTGTGATGAACGAATATCTCACTGCTACGAGAGACCTCAATTCTATATTCTAATTCCTGAATTATCCAGTGGGAGATGATGTGTGATGAACGAATATCTCACTGTTACGAGAGACCTCAATTCTATTTCCTAATGAATGCATCATCCAGTGGGAGGTGATGTGTGATGAACAAATATCTCACTGCTACAAGAGACCTTTAATTCTATATCCTAATTCCTGAATCATCCAGTGGGAGGTAATGTGTGATGATCGAATATCCCACTGCTACGAGAGACCTCAATTCTATACTATATCCTAATTCCTGAGCTACAGGGTGAGGTCTGCAAATTGTTACTCATAGGAAAGGAAGCTACGTGAGAGGTTATTTTGTGATGTGTCCAAAGCAAACAGCCTACAAGAGTTGACTGTTTGCTTCAAATAAGTCTGTTATCTCATTGCTTTTGTCCTTTCCTTTATCACCTCATCATCACTGTCCATCCCAATCCTTCTCCTCCCACCCACTGCCGATTGCAATCTCTAATTCCAACAAGACCTATCTATTGCGCTGCAATATCAGACAATAACTATTTAGTTGGTCACAGAATCTGACCAAGGAATAATATCTTTAGATGAACCTTTACTGGACTTTTCCATGCATGATAAACTTTACTTAACCAGTTGGTTAATATGCCATCAAACCTGATTAAAGTGACAAGGGAAAATTGACTCTGAAATTGTAAACAACTTTTGAAGAGGAAAGAAATGGACAAAATCTGTGCTATGCCCATTGAGCCATCCAATTCCTTAGTTGGTGGTAATCCCTATATGAGCCACTGTAATCTTGAGGTCATTGATAAACAGAATCTTGTTCTGGCCAAAACAGAGATTCTGGCCTCTTTCAACCAATCTTTATAACATTTCATTCAGTCAGGCTTCCATTGTTGCCTTACTTAAAGGAATACTGTGAAATCCCTTGCTTGCTTGCTTGTTAAAATCAATCAGCTTGGACGACAACATACCAGGTACCTGTTTTACGGGGTGACCCAATTTGTTAATATCACTCACACTCTGCTCTCTATTAAGTTACTTACTTGATAAATGCATCAGCTTGGAGATATCATGGCAAGTTACAGATACTGGTTGTTGACAGGTAACCTCCAATTGCACAATCTTACAGAATTGTGCCGTGGTCAGATTGCTCATGTTGTAGACTAAGTACGTAAAATCCTGAAAGTAATATGACAAGAGTTAGGAAGAGTAGATCAGCTGTGACTAGAAGCTCACTTCTATGGTTGTTGTGTGAGCCTTAATAACCATGGAAAGGTTGGTATTATTATTATATAAAAGGCAACGCCAGTATTAAAAGAGCCTGCAGTGCTGTAATAATAATAATACGTAATACTTATATGGCGCCTCCCAGAAATCTCGAAGCACTGTACAATAAAAAATAAGTAAAAAGGAACAAAAACAGTTAAACCTGGCTAAGAAGTATAATGACAGTTTAAAAACAGCTAAAAAGGTATGTCTTCAAATCTGTCGTAAAACAATTAAGATTAGGTGTTCTACGGATGTTTGTTGGCAAATTGTTCCAGACTTCGGGACATGTACATAGAAATTCTTTCAAAGTTGTTTCATTTTTTAGGTTTTATTTCTCCATGATGGTTACTTTGATTGATTGTTTCTTCATTAGTCATTGAACTCTGGACTTTATGATAACATATCCTTTATTTATTTATTTAGGTTTTTTAAATCATCTTTGGAGAACTAAACTGTAGAAGAAAAGCCATTAATACTATCGCTGAAGCATATCTGCTAAGCCAATCCCCATTACACTTTTGGACCGACACATTCACAAACGCTTCCTGACAACACTTGGCAGAAAATGATATCTTTATAGCAACATATTCTTTTTAAGATGTCATTTTGTATTTCTACTAATAATTGCAGATACTTTACAAAAAACAGTTATTCCTCCTCAAATAAGTCTGTAGCAACCTTAGTGGGAACAACCAATATGGCACAGCCATTGAAGAAAATTAATAGCTGTAGGTGGACAGGAGTTAAGTTTTAAAAAAAGAAATGATGTTTCGACGTACTGGACTGAATTGAGCATCGTGAATATTGAAACCAGGTGGAGTCAAACGTATAGGCTTTTGTGGGTCCGTGTAAGAGATGACATATCTGTAACAGCAGAAAGAGACAAGTTAATATTTAAATATCTGATACAAGAAACAAGCTACTACAAGAAAAACAGGAACGACAAGATACGTGCTACACCAAAAAAAAAAGATTAAGAGAATTCTCTTATCCCGGCATACGAATGCCAAGTTTAGTACAGGGATGAGACTGGGGTAAAAAAAAAATCGCGGAACTTTGCAAAAGTTACTGTATAGGCTCCAGTTTGCATATGCTACACTGTGTTAGGATAATAGTATTTGCCCCCGAGGTAGAAAAGAAATCACGGATATTCTGCAAATTCGCGGAAAAAGCTCATGCCTGTTAGTAGAGGTAGGAGAGGAAAGTTGAGTAAAGAGGAAGATGGTGGGAGGATAGAGATGGAGTTTTTATTTTTATTGTTTTATATGCAACATGTAGTCTGCATATGTACTGAATTCACTGTTTATATTTTAAGGTTTCTGATGAAATTTTGCTAAAGACTCACTTTAAAAAAGTTAAAGATAGTTCGTTTCACAGTAAGTGGGTAAGATTAATATCTACGAAGAAGGATAGTTATTCTAATGGGTTTGAGCAGTGATATCAATTTGCTACACCCATGCAAGGAACACTCTGTGTCGATGGTCAAGTCGATCAGAAAGACGAGTGAGGTTTTAGATTTTTAATCCTCGTAACACACGTCCACTTCATTTTGAAAATAGTCGGTAAATACTTACATATGTTCCTCTAATGGAGTGTCATGGAGGGCCTTGTAGTATACCAGCTGCTTAGCTTCATCGACCCAGAGTTGCTTGGGGAGGACCTCAGCCTCTTGGTGGGTCAACTGGTGGAACTTCAGGAGGCCCGGCTTGAGATTACCTTGTAGAAATAGACAAGAAGGATGGGAGGGAAAAAAACAAATTGATATGGAAATCAAATGTATGGCAACAACTCTTACTAAGATGAATTTAATGTGGACCCTTCAAGACAATTTGTAAATTTGAGATTTTACTTAGTTTCTCATGTATTGCTTAAAATGATCAGATCTGGAATCAGTTGTCAGATGTCACAAGGTATATAACTAGAATGTCAATGACATTGTAGCTCAACTACTACAAGATTTTTCACATTTTGGTAAATAAATCTCTCAAGGCTCTGCAAAGCATTTACTGATTTCTTTACATAAAACGATGTTTAAATACAATCCTTGACACTTTCATGTTCATATCGTTAATATTCACAGTATTCTCTGTCCATTATAAAGGTTCTTTCATTTTCCTGGCAACCCAAACTGATGCAAGCACAGATGTTGGCGCCCTTCAAGAACTATGTTGCACATAGTCAAAAACATTAAACAAAACCCATAGGCTCCTGAATGAATTTTACATTTTGACCCCTTGTGACCCCAAATGATCTTTGACATGTAAATAAAGTACACCTTTAATGACCTATCATATAATGAACACTATAGATGACTTTCATGAAAATCCAACATTAACACTAGGAGGAGTAGGCTTTTTTGTGATTTCACTGTTTGACCTCTCTTGACCCCAAATGACCTTTGACCTACAACCTGTCTCCATTTTTCTCAAGATCTTGATATCTGCTATAAACTGACAAAGTCTGATGAGGATTCATCAAAGAACATCAAAGAAAGACGGCCAGACACACAGAAGCATTGCCATGACAATAGCTCAACTAGTTGAGCTAATAAGGAGAGTTAATGTGGAGGTGTGAAACCTACCTGGGACCATTTCAGCTTTTTGTAACTGGGCAGTTATGTAATAGAGTTGTCTGATACAGGTGGCTTCGGACGCCCAGAGGAAACTGATCTCTTCTGGGTTGGTTTGCGGGAAGAAGTGGAGACAGTCGTGGACCTACAAAATGAAATAGACGGCAATAATTTTGAATGAGAAATACATGATTTTTTTATCATCGATGGGAAACAAAATGTCTCATCTGCAGGAGTAATGTCCTTTAAAAGGTGATCACAGGGTATCATCAAGTCACTTCACAGTGCTGATAATGATAATGATACCTGTTAACAGGTCCCATTGATCTAAAGCAAACAATGGCAAAACAATACACTAAGATGTTGACCCACTCCTTATTATCACAGCTAGGTATAAATTTAAGGTTATATCCAAAAGAAAAAATGTTTCCATAAACCACAGGAAGCATTTTCTATGCATATATAGCCCACACACAGACAAGAATATTTACTTTCAGCATTTGCCAGTGACGATGTGGATGATTAGAGAATGAACCGACATGGATGGAACACGGTCAATGCAAACATAAAAATGAATTTACTAATACCAATCAAGAAAGATGAATATTAAATTTCTAAGGTTATATTAGTTTCTCATCTTCATGTACCCCACAGTTTAAAAGTGAAGGACAAAAGGAAAGAACATTCTTGAAACCTTTTCAGAAAGCTATTGAAACCCTTTGCATAAAGTTTTGAGTTATAGCTTGCAGTACAGTACTCTACAGTGACTCCATAAGTCATTTCATTTGATGATGATTATTGGTGGTATCTAACCACTAATTAGCAGCAAGTCTTACATGAACCAGAAAAATAAGCATGGGCATCAAGAAGTAGGCTTTGACAGATCCTCCTGTCCATGTTACCACTCACTTCAAAGATTTTAAAATGGGACTTTGTACCCTTCTCAGTTCATTGGAAACATGCCTGATCATTTGATCAAATTTCGTTGACATTACCATGGGTAAACAGTTTTCGATTAATGGTGTAGATAAGTAGATTGAGGGTAGGGAAGGAGGATAGAGTTGAGTGTGCATCCTCTGTGGCTTTTATGTGCACCTCACTGAAATACTGTACACATAAAAACCACCACTCCCACATTTTATTGGGAGAAGGATAGATAAGGTACCAAAGGGAAAACTCTGTGGCTTTTATGTGCACCTCACTGAGTTACACATAAAAACCACCACTACAACATTTCA
>KN882572.1:130026-142891 GCA_000934455.1 Apostichopus parvimensis
AAATACAGTAATCAAACCTAAGCATAGGCCTAATTTCGGCTGAAACTTTGTCTCCAACTAATTTCCTGTGCTCTTTTACTTACCAGATACACCGAGGGCATCTTTATTCTTACCTTTTATTGTTATAGTTATATAAAAGCACTGCCTTCATTTTCAAATGAACGCAGTCTCAAGTCTATTGGGTGTTGGGTTATTGTTTTAGAATTTTTCAAAAAATCGTGGAGTGACGCTACTTTGCCCCACATTCTTTTCATTTCGAAAGACGCACAGTTTCAAGTTCATTACACACTGAAGGCTTCGATTCTCTATCTGCCAGTTAAGGGAAGATCTTGGGATTTTCATCCCTAGATATCGCTAGATATTGCTAGACATACAATACAGTGCCCTTGGGATTTCTTGGATTTTTCGGGGCCTGATCTTGGGAAATTGCAAAGTAGGGAGTGGTCACACTCCATGTAGGTTGGTGCACGACCTCTAGAATATAGAGATGTGGGGCGTCAGGTTGTGAGCGCGCGTTTTCATGCAGGTGGGAACAATCTCAAGAAGTGATGGGTGCGTCCTTTTCTCCTTCTTCTCTCTTTCTTCTTTTTCTTTTCCCTTCCTTCCTCTCCTTCCTCCTCTCTTTTCCCCCTCTTTTTTCCCTTTTTCTTCTCTTTTTTTCTCTCCTCTTTTTCTTACCCGGGGGGACGCGCGCCCCCAACGCCCCCCCCCCGGATACGCGCCTGATTAAAGGGTTATCGCTCAAAAACTAACAGTGGTGGTATACAGTAGGCCTACACAGAGAGACAGAGGTGGAGAATGCGTAGTATTAAAGAGCTGCATGCATGTAGTTTTTGGGTTTGTCAGAGAAGCTCTGGTAAAAGGGAATAAGAAGGTAGAGGTGGATGTAACTGTATTTATCAGAGATGGTCGTCGGGTAGAGGAAGTTAAGGTAGTTTAGGAGTAAGTGTAGGTAGAACTGTCTTAAATTGTATTTATATCAGAAAATGCTTGGGTAGAGGAGACGGTAGATTGGATTTTGTCAGAGAAGTCCTAATAGAGGAGGGTGGGTAGGTAGAGGTAAATTTTAGAGTGGATATTTGATAGGTAGATTGGATTTTGTCAGAGAAGTTTTAGTAGAGGAGGTTGGGTAGGTAGAGGTAAGTTTTAGAGTGGATATTTGATAGGTAGATGTGGATTCCGTCAGAGAAGTTTAAGTAGAGGAGGTTGGGTAGGTAGAGGTAAGCTTTAGAGTGGATATTTGATAGGTAGATGTGGATTCTGTCAGAGAAGTTTTAGTAGAGGAGGTTGGGTAGGTAGAGGTAAGCTTTAGAGTGGATATTTGATAGGTATAGATGTGGATTTTGTCAGAGAAGTCCTAATAGAGGAGGTTGGGTAGGTAGAGGTAAGTTTTAGAGTGGATATTTGATAGGTAGATGTGGATTCTGTCAGAGAAGTTTTAGTAGAGGAGGTTGGGTAGGTAGAGGTAAGTTTTAGAGTGGATACTTGATAGGTAGATGTGGATTTCCATTAAGTATATTTTTCAGAGGTGTTCAGGTAGAGGAGGATGCTTTAGGTAGAGGTGAATGTAAAGATTCTTTGGTTTTACTGAGATAGAGGACAAGTATGTAAACAAACAAAAAACCATTCAGCCTTGAATCGTTTCACGTCATCCTCAATTCCTGTCCTCTTCAGATATTTCTGGGTGGATCAATCACTGCTGACGGACCTGTGAAGGTCACCCACGACGAGGAACTACAAGAACAGCCGCCGTCTGTGTATGTCAAAGGTCGTGAGGTGACCGGTGGGCCACAGATGTTGCAGCTGAGTTTAGACGGCAAGAGGCTTTACGTTACGAATTCCCTCTACAGCGGATGGGACAATCAATTCTATCCGGATATGATGAAGTAAGATCACAGGAATCACTTTTGAATGGGACACAGACCCAACCATCCTTTTTTAGCTGTATACCAGAGATCCCCACCCCCCCCCCCCCCCCCCCCCCCCCCCCAAATAGCTGAGCAGAAGCTTGCTCTGGTTGGGATATATCGTAGTGTAACAGTCATGTACAGGAGCTATATAGGCCTGTTTTATAGATCTGTGATGTCATGGTGCCAGTTGGATCTGATCATTTTATTTTTCTCTTTGTTTTTATTTTCCTGTTTTCAAGGTGGAATGTCAACAGGTTTTGACGCTGAGACGATCGTCATTATTTCGATCATACAGTTTGCAAACCACATCTCTATTATATAAATATTGAACGTTGAAAAAGGAAATGGGAAGAAAGACATACTTAAAAAACATGAAATACATTTGGCTGGATGATGTCATATTTAGCCTTGATCTAGTCTGATGTCTTGCACGTGCATAGACAAATATCTGATCTGATCTGATCCCAATTGGAATAAGACTCTTCTAAGCTGAGCTGTTTTGGGGAAGTTACTCATGACAGTTACCTCTAATCACATGTAATGTTTATTTTGCCACACTAGGGAAGCATGCAGGGTTTTGGTGCGTATGATATTTGAAATCTGTTTAAAAAAGAGGACTAAATTCTTCAGTCCATCATTAGCAACCTGCCTTAAGCTCATGGTACTCTTTCTGAATTCTCTGAATCCATCTCTGTGTTGTTCTATTTCTTAACGCTTTTCTGTCATTCATACAAGTTCCTTTACTTTATGTCTCTCTCTTCTTTTGTCGTATAGAACTGGCTCAGTCATGCTCCAAATCGATATCGACACCAAAAAAGGAGGAATGACCCTCAACCGAAGCTTCTTGGTGGATTTTGGAAAGGAACCCAACGGACCATGCTTGGCTCACGAGATGCGATATCCGGGAGGGGACTGTTCCTCCGATATCTTTCTCGTGGAGACCGAGGCGAAACTGTAGACAAATTAACCTTTATTCGGGAGGATTCATTGCCATCACAACAGATTGACATAGATGTGAAGGCCTTGCCTCTCTAAACCTTGTTCACATTTAAGAATGGAAGGGGGGATCTGAATGGAAGGGGAATATCTGAATGGAAGGGGGATCAGAATTGGAAGGGGATCTGGCACAGCAAGGGGGAGGGGGAGGTGGATCAGCTGCACTTTGAGAACACTCCCTTAGTCGGTATCAGACCTTGCAATCAACTTCTCCTTTGCAGATTGGATTTTGACCCCACAGGGGCAATCAAGATGGTTAGTATGATCTTCAGTTATATTTGCACTTGTCACTTCCCTGTAAACACAGACCGATGGTGACGTGAGTCTAAAATGCAGACCCAGGGTAGTACTACAACTAGCTACATGATCTGTAAATTGTCATCGTGACCTTTGACCACTTGTTTGATCCTCTTTTCTTTCACGTTGATCCACCACACTTTCTCAAATGTGGATATGCGTCCGGAGTCACTCCGAAGGAAAATTAGAACCCATTATTCCCTTGTGTTCTCAAATGTGGACAAGGCATAAATTACTTTTGAAAATTCATTATCGATACATATATTCTGTTAATTTACTTCCTAATCAGTTGAGCCTTTTCTTATATCTACCATTGCATGGGGCTTCCTTTTGTCTGGTCATTCTGAGGGTGATGTTTGGGGATACATAATTAGAGCTATATATATAAGATAGATTAATCTGTTTAAATTTAATTCCATGTAGGTTTCTAAAACAACGCCTGTGTAATAAAATCATAAAAAACGTACTGGGAGGCAAGAGTTCATCTTTAGTTACTATCAAAGAACAGCAAAGGGATGAAAGTCCGTTTACAAGAATCTCTGAATATCAACTCTGAATAATACTTTGATGACATAAACCTTTATTCTTTCTTGTTAATGTTTGATACTTTTCCTCTGTGACCTACTTCATATTTCAAGCAATGAATGAGATGTCCTTATAAACCACTATGCAGCTACTTATTTCAAGATGTAGAACATTAAATTTATCGAAATCGTTCCGAAGATTTTGTAAAAATAAGCCGTACAAGGGTACATAGCCAAAGACTATAACATTCTGAAAGAGAAAATCAAATTTTATTTATTTCATAAAAAGATCTATTTATTTTAGTATTCACGAAATGAGGGTATACATAATTATTGAGTGACGGCAGCTGAGTATTTTGTCTTTACAGTGAACTTATACAATCATAATTATTGAAAATCTTGAAAATTAAATGTTAATAGCTTTCATGTTGTTTACCTGCTGCCCAAAGTCTGATTACATATGCAAACTGTTGTGATAAAGGTTTGTAGTGTTTGAATTAAAAAAATTTGTTCTTTTGTAAATGTATTCTTGTAAAATTGTAAGAAAACTATGTATGAAAACATCAATCATAAATGACTTCTTTTATTTAAATTTTTGAAAAAATTTCAACCTTCGGAGTATACTTTTTAGGTTGTTTAAGTATGATCACTCTGTTTAAACACGACCCAAAAGATAATAGCCATGAATCTGAAATAATAAACAGCATAGAATCATCAAAATTGATCATTTGAACATTAGAAAAACTACAAAGTGGGGAATTTTTCCAAATTATGATTAGTTTTGCTATTTGGTAGTTGTTGGGTTTTTTTTCAAGCGACATGTTGCCTTAAACCATTTTGTGGGGGGGGGGGGTTGGGTTGGGGTTGTGTCTTCCCAAGTTGGCCTTGTTGTTGGCTGAAAATAGCCAAAGAGTTCCACTGTCATTGCCAACGATGAATAAGAATAGGAAGAAGTTAAAGTAGTGCATGGATTTTGTTTATGTTCATTTTTAATTATTTTCACAATGACTAAATGTTAAATGTACTTTGTCTACAATACAACTCCTTGTTATCTCATCTCATATTGAGATGAGATATCGTATTTTCACCCCACATCAGAATTATTAGGAAGTGAGTGTGTGTGTGCGCGAGTGTAAATTGTGCTGCGAACTCCTAGACCATAAGTCCGATAAAGTTCAAACTTTGTGGGAAGGTGCCTGACAGTGAAACCTATAGGGCCTGCCAGTGTGTGATTGGTGACGTCAGAGGTAAAAAAAAAACCCAAAAGTTCCTTTTTTTGCCAGTACCTGCTTGTCAGTATGGAAAAAGTCATCAAACCAGAAGATATGTATAGAATAATGAGACATATCTTAAATTTTTGAGATAACCACCAGATGCATTGAGAAGTAACCCAACCAATCACTTCAGTCATGGAGGAGATGAGATCTGCAACTCACTATGGATTACCCTCTAGGTTGTATAGTTTCGTTGTACTTTATCATTTAATAAATCATATTCTATATATTGGTGGATGGGGAATTACATTTATAATGGCATTGAGTACCTTTCTATCATGTTTGTATTACTGTGTTAAAAAGTATTTCATTAAGGTACATTCTGTTGTTTTGTTGCTATGGAATGTAAAAGCATGTTTGAGCAAATATATAACGTGGAATCAGGAGAACAATACAAATATCTGTTGATTGGTTACTGTTTTATTCAGTTTCTGTGTGGCTTTATGACAATTTGTTATTGACTCTCTGCCTTTTGATTTGAAGCATATGTCAAGGCAAGTGTGCAACTAAATTTACTTTTAGGAAAGAATCTATTCCTGGCTTTGCATAGTTTTCCAGTTCAACACGTACCCATGAGCTTGACGGCCTTTCTTGTTGAAGTCTTCATTTTTCGTTAAGTATTATGAGACATTCCGGCCATGTTCCTTGTGTACCCAGTACAGTAGTTCACCCCAGATGCCAAATATGAATGTATCCCCTGTGTAATGTCACAACCCACTCTCGTCACGTCATCCTAAATATTGTATTATTAATTATATTTATATATTGATTTATCTTATCAATAGCGAACCACAGAATAAAATATCAGAAATTGAGCTATTTGTCTCAATAGCTAACCACACTAAAATAAGAAATCGAGCATATTCCTTGTGTACCCAGTAGTTCACCCCAGACCCCAAATATGAATGTAACCCCAGTGTAATGTCACATTCCCACTCTCGTCACGTCATCCTAAATATTGTATTATTAATTATATTAATATATTGATTTATCTTATCTTGTTAATAGCGAACCACAGAAAAAAAAAATCAGAAATTGAGCTATTTGTCTCAATAGCTAACCACACCAAAATAAGAAACCGAGCTATCTCAGCAAACCCAATATTCATATCCTTATGTCACCACAACAGCTCCGTAGATTTTAGTACCGGTACAAATTCCTCAATGTGCCGTCGCACGAAAGGTTATCAGTCGACAAAGAAAAGGCGTAACATGACCTAAATGCAGTGGGTTGTATTGACATATTTCTTAGTCACCTTTATCGTGTTTTTGTTCTGCCTGTATGTGGAGCAGCAAATTTTAAAGTACATGGTGTCAAAAATAAAGATGTTTGAAGGTGATATAAAGCATTTTCGAAATTATTTGGTGACGAATGCAGTGAGTAAGCCTCAATGGAACGATTAATTGTGGTACGACGTCTATAGCAGCAATGTAAGTGAAAGCTCCAGATTAAAACTCTAAGAGTTCTGTCAACAGTGACTGAAATACACAACATTCTGAATTTATAAAAGTCAGGCTGCTAACATTAGCAATTCGGTTAGATTTTTAATTTTTCTTTCATCACGAAATAGAAAAATACAATTTAACTTCTGCATACACCTCTTCTTTTGCGTAACAATTTAACTGTCTTGTGTAACACGCTGGCGCAACCAACACAGTCTTTTGCTGCACACAATTTAAATATAGGCTGATTAGCTATAGCGTGATATTACTGTCTGACTTTTGTCGTTCCGATCCCGTGTGCACCTGGATATGGTGATACCAGAGCGCTGCTCTCGTAATGATGTCAGCACAAAATCAGACGCGCGCGCGATCCGCGCTTAAATTTAAACTGCTGCATGCGATCTTCTTTGCGTAACAACTTAACCGTCTTGTATAACAAGCTGATCCAACAGTCTTCTACTGCACACAATTTAAATATAGGCTTTTTAGCTATACTGTCTGACTTTTGTCGTTCCCGTACCGTTGCACATGCATACACATGCATACAAGTACCAAAGCGCTCATGATAATTTCAGTACAAACTCAGACGCGCGCGCTCCGAAATAACTGTACATGTTGTACGTAGGTTATACCTCCGTGCGTACGCTTATGTACACTTATATCTAACTACAGGCCGGTTCATACTCGCTGCGTTTTCACTGCGTATGCAGCGCGCAGACCGATTTCGTTCGATCCGCAGTGTCTAAATGGACGCGCAGTGCGTAATCAAATTGCGCTGCTGCGTCCAAACTTTTTGAAAATAAAAAAGGGTCGTGCACACTAATTGGATGCGTAGTCGCACATATTAAAATATTTCAACATTTAGTCGGATGCGTATTCATTCGCAGTGATGGCAAAACTAATTAGTGACGATCAAAAGCTTATCGAAACAGTGCGCCTGTTTCCAAACCTCTACAACACATCTCTGAGAGAGTACCGAGACACAGAGAGGGCAGTAAATTCATGGAAAGAAATTGGGAAAATATGCAGCAAAGACTGGAAAGAATGTAAGGACAAATGGAGGAAACTGCGCGATGCTTTTGTGAAAGTAAAGAAGAGCATGAAGACCAAACGTGGAGATGGGGCCAAAAAGCAAACAAAGTGGCCATACTATGAAGTCATGTCTTTTCTTGGAGACCACGTCAAGCACAGAGAAACGGAAACAAACATGGGCGTCAGGTAAATTTAAACGTATTTTTAGTGGTTTAATTCAAATCAACCATTTTTCAAGATTTTAAATGCACTCATGTAAAAAACATTTAAAAAGAAACAATAATTAGTCCAACAAAATTCAGTTAGAAATAACTTGTTAAATTAATAAATGTATAAGAAGTTGTTAATGTTAAAGATGTAGCTCCACTGAATGTATGATACCTCATTGGGTTTTGGGAGAGTAGGGTCTCCTTTATGTCCTATATCATTCAAATCGTCTATTTTTCATTTTCAAGAGACGCCATAAAACTAGCCATAAAATTACTTGTCGTTTTCGAGAAACAGTTTTGTGTCAAAATACACTATGCAAGTTTAGCATTATGCATTGTTGACAAATTTCCCCAAGACCTAAGGACATAAATCTCTAGCTAAAAAAGGATTGGTACTGCTAAAAGTATACTTAAGATCAATATCATGTTCGCAAAATAGTACAGAAAAGCTTTTTATACTTTTGTAACGAGGCCCTCACACATTTGAATGACAATTAACTACATCGTCCGGCAGGTGCATTCATTACCAACGTTATTTGATTTGTTTTTATAACACTTATAAAACTGTACATTTGAACCATGGCAAATAGGCCTATATTAGGAACAGAATCAAGAAAGGTGTCATAAAAAGATCAGTTTGAACTATCAATTATTTTCAGAACCACAGTTCTTTAGATTGGTCCACAAATTTCTCAACCAATTTAATGGAAATCCACTTGCTCGAGAGGATTGTTAGTTAAAATCGCCAAGATCAAACTACCCCATTGAAAGCAACATCATGATTTATTAGACCATGGCCAGTCCAACATAATATAGTCATCTGTAAAAGTTACATTAATAATTCACAGATCTGAAATGCTAGAATATAAAGATCGGAGCTATGAAACACTGGGTTCCGAAGAAGATTTAGAAAGCACCATCCTAAACCATTTGACGCCTACCAAAGAGCCATCATCAAGCCCATCATCAAGCACATCTTCATCTCCTCCAAATGAAGGACAAAAGCGAAAGAGTTGTTCTCCAGATGAATCGACCAAAGCAAAGAAAGCTAAGATAGTCGACGTTGTGGAGATGGCCATCCTGGACAGCCTCGCCCATATAAGATCGAGAGCAGATGAAGACGAAGATAGCCTGTTTGGTAGGATGATCGGTGCAACTCTGAAAAAGTTTTCACCGAGAGAGAAAGCCCTGTGTAAACTCCAAATCCAGGAGGTGCTGTTTCAGCAGGTAGACCTTATGTTTACTGCCACTGTAAGTTAGGCCTTGGGTCCAGCAAAATCGGGTTTTACTAACCCGGCCATTGGGGCAAATGTAACCTGGATTGATACCAACATTGGATTTTGATTGTTTTAGACTTTTAATGAGAATCTATTCGCTCTGTATATTGTTTGTGTTACTATAAATGTTATTCGGGATACTATAGGATTTCCCGGCCAATTTCAACGACAAAAAACATTCAATTTCATTAACACGCTTTCAAATTCACGCGATTTTTCTTGTCGAATCAAACCAGAGTTTCTCTTTCGATATTATTGCATTTCTCGCACATTCTGTTGGGACACTTCTTGTAGGAGATCACCTCTCCACTGTTGGAGATTGACTCCTGCTTCTTGTGCTGCCTCGCGGTCTCCTATTCCTAGCTGTCATTCTGTGAGGGCCAAATCTCGTTTGACACCAGAAACGAATTTAAATGCACACCTTTGGAAAATGTTTGCTCATTGATGAAATTGAATGATTGACCAGCCTCGGCGACTGGCTTTGACGAAATTGAATGAACTAAGTGAATTAGAATGATCTCACGTGTAGAGTGAATGCTCAAGTGCTGAAAGTGAATGACCCATTTTAACCCTTGAATGCTGGTGTAGCCCAGCATTTATTTTCAAATGAAATTGAATGAGCCTGGTATTAACTTGAATGAATTTTTGTTGAAATTGGCCGGGAAAACCTATAATGAAATAAAAAATATTACTTTAAAGGCATCGTATACTTTTGGTAATTGTCAAAGACATTATCCTCACTTGGTGTATCCCAGCTTATGCATAAAATAACAAACCTGTGAAAATTTGGACTCAATCGGTCATCGAAGTTGCAAGAAAATATTGAAAGAAAAAACACCCGTGTTGCATACAGAATTGTGTGCTCTCAGATTCAAATGTCTGGGTGATAAACTACCTCTTTCTCTAAGAAATATACATTACTTCAAAGGGGTCGTTTCTAACAATGTTTTACAATATCAACAGCTCCCCAAAGCTTTTTATATCAAGTAAGTGTTTATGGTTATTAACTTGTGCTCATTAACTTAAAATAACAAAATTACACCCTGCCTTTAAAGAACAGCTTGAACGAAATCGGCAACCAGTGAATTCTCTGAAATTCGTTTTAAATGTTTTCAATCAATAATGAAATTGACTAAACACCCGAACTTGCTTTTTTGTTACAAAATGTAGGTCGAAGCAGCACCCCACAAAAGACGTCAAAGTATTGTCATTTTGACGCCGTCAGGGCCCAATTTCATAGCGCTGCTTAACGGTAAGCTCATGCTTCCTGTAGCAGAAAAATTTGCAAAGGCGTAAGCGTATTTCACAGGTTAGCAAGAAAATTAGGCGGCCATCTTGCACGTTCACCATGGATTTTCATTTGTGACGTCAATCATTTTCGTGCAGTATGCACCGGAATGTTGGCATGCCTTTTCGTGCGCTTACGGTTAACAGCGCTATGAAATGGAAATCGTGCAGTAAGCACAAAATTGGCCGTTAAGCAGCTTTATGAAATTGGGCCCAGTTGTGTAGCTAGTTTTTCAAAACCTCGAGGTGGGGCCCAACTTGAAATTCAGATGTGAAAAATATCAAAATTACAATTAAATGATAAACAAACAAATTATAATTAAGTTTAAATATCATTCCCGTTAACAATTTTCGCTCAAGTAGCTGTTTAATTAATATTGAACATTAGTGATTTTACGTGAATCAATACCAATGCAGTTTGCTCTAAGGTACGTCCCGGTGAGCACCCCTTCCGACAACATTGTCTTGCCAGGGAACCGACCCTTCTTCGGAAGTGAAGTACCTTGCAAACCTTTCTCTTACGTCGATTGACAGCCTTGACGCTGCATTTGTAGACAGGCGGCCCACGTCTCGGAGGTTGTTGTCTCCCTGTACCATTCTCCGCCAGTCGCCATCTTGAATCTCACCATCCATTGCTTAATGGTCAATGAGGTTTGCGGGAATATATCGGAGATTCTCCTGGTTTCTAGAGAATGTAATGAATTTTATCCGAATTTATCAATGTGCGGTCTTATCATTCCAAGCACATCAAATAGAGAGAAAGAGGCGGAGAGACAGAGCCTGAGAGGAGAGGCGGCGATAGGCCTCCACATAAGCATGTAACAATAAACCATCTATTTCTATATATTTTAAACATTTAGGCCTATCTGAAAAAGATACCATGCCTATTTCGGAAAATAGTTTACTAGCAAAAAGGAAGAAACGAATTTGAAACGGACGTTTACAGAATTGAAATTTATATATATTTTCCAATCATCGTTGCTTGCATATTTTGCACTTACAGATTAATTTAATAATTTCCTTCGTTTGTTTAAAACTCTATTTTTTATTTTAAGTTAATAAAGTTCGTTTTCAATCCTGAATGATTTGTGTGCGGTTTACTTGAGTTGTGCACTTACCTGAAGTCTGTATCCTTCAGATAATTGTGTAGGCAGATTGTCGCTTTCACAACATTACACACCAATGCTGGTGCTGCATCGATTGGTCGACGAAAGATCCGCCAACGTGCAGCGAGAATGCCGAATGCATTCTCTACTATTCGTCTTGCTCTGCTGAGTCGATAAGTATATATCTTGTGTTCATGTTCCAAGTTTGATCCTGTTCAGCAGATGAGGAAATATATAAATTTTATGTCCTTTGATCGCAGAAAAAAATGTAAGAAGAAAAAAAAAGTACATTTTACACCTGTCAAACGTTTCAAATGAGCATTCCGAATATTGTTTTACGTCAAAGTAGAAGATTTATAAATAATGTTCTAAGTAAATAAGTTTCATTTGAAACAAATAATAGATAGCATTTATAAATAAAAATCAGACGCTGGAAAACACTTGAACCCGTGGCAAGAGATTCATCGGGTAACAAAACTTGTAAGTTGCATACATGGGAAAGATCTCATCAGATTCGGCTTCAATGGGAAAGCTTCGTCCCCAACAAACACCAGCGGAACTATTGTGTTGGTTCCTGGGAGTGCTCTTGGATCTGGGATGTTGAGTGTACCAGTGTTTAACTGCTTCCCAAATTCGCTTTCACTGAATACCACACCATCACTCTCTCGTCCAAATGCACCAATGTCAACCATGACAAACTTGTATTGTGCATCTACACAGGGGCGCCGTTTCCCGCAGGGACACGGGGACGCGTCCCCACCAAAAATTTCAGAGGTGGGGACATGGTATACCATGTCCCCACCATCTTTTGAGTGAATTTTGGAAGTCCGACTATCCATGATATCCTGCTATACCGCGTTAGTCGTAAAGATCTCAAGTACCCATTAGGCGTTATCAAAATAAGCAACAAAACTAATGAATGAGCGAATGCAAAAGATGGAAACAAGTCTGATACGTTAATTGTGTCACACTTGGTGACTTCCAAGTCTATTGAAAAATCGGTTACAATGCGGGATGCCCTGGATTGCGTTCAAGAGCTCGGGAAATTTTCCAATCATTCTGGCAAATTCAGAGAACTTTACTCAAACTTGCCTTCAGAAGAAACAATGCAATCCCCTACCTCACTGAAACCAATTTGCCCAACAAGATGGCTGACCCGTGCGCCTGCGGTCATATAGTATTAAGCAATTACGCAGCAGCGTTAACTGCGCTTAAGAAGGCTGCGGACATGTTTGGCTCGACGTCGGGTGCCCGTGCTAGTGGGCTGTATAATAATCTGATGAGTACCAAAACTCTGGTGGGTTTGAAAATGGCGCTGCCAATACTTCAAGTAATGGAGTCTTCCAATAAGTCACTACAGGGGAAGAACCAGACCGTTGCATGGATGTTTGTTGTGGTGGAATCCCTGAAAAGAGAACTCCAGTCACTACGCTCAGAGGATACGTTCCACAAAATATTTGTAGAAGCAGAAGAAATGGCAGAGAGTCTTTCTTTGGAGGAGTTGTCTCTAC
>KN882573.1:559-18283 GCA_000934455.1 Apostichopus parvimensis
TTGTATACATCTTTATATACTGATTCTCCAAAATATCTATGCGTAGCAAGCGATACGCCTAAGAATTCTAAATTAAAATATATAACACGATCAGTGATTCGGTTCCATATACAAGCCTATCATCGATACCCCCATCATACCTTACCATGCAATTCGAATGTTTGACAAACCTCATTATTGATTACAAAGGCAAAATGTTTTTTCCCCAAAATCAGATAGCGTTTATCAATTTTGTAGCGCATTTCAATATCTCTAAAACTAAACAACTTTATGGACTGTTGACAGAACGGTTTGAAAAACTTTTTCATGATCAAACCGATTAATAGACTATGGCCTGCCTAGTGAACTAATTGCTATCTAAATATATATGCGAGGAACTCAATGCATGCACTAATTGCATCGTTGCATTGTGAATCATGGTAGCATTCATGTTCGGATTTTTGGCGCTACATGTGATTTATTGAAACACAGGCTTGCTCTGCTCAAAGTCAAAGTGTAAATATACAATTCTCTCACAGCTACTATGACGACGACCCAACGCAGAAATAGTTTCAACACTGACAAGAGAAAAACCTGGCGAAGGTGCTTTGTAACTACATCGAAAGCATTGACATAATTTTAAAAGCATAGCCAACAGTTTTGTGGTCATTATTATAACAGTGGCTTTTGTTTATACTGGTGAATATTATGAATAAAATAACATTTATGAGCAATCACTAATAATTATTGTTTTGGTAATTCCATGAAAAAGACAAAGCAACAAATTTGGTTCATATGATATATATGGGCTATACGTTATAATGTTGACAGTTTAATTTTACCAATGTTGATTTATCTGGTGATGTCAAGGCATGCCATACGCTGTGGTATCGACCATGAATAAACTGTGGTAAAATGCGTAAATAATCAATAGACCGTTTAATATACCAGCAAAGTTTAACACAACCGGCTTGTCCAGATTACCGTGAAAATTGAAACCACACTTACCGTCCTCACCTTGACCCGAAAAAAGGTGTTTATGAATCAGGAGTTATAAATAGATTATGTGTAGTACAAGTTTAAATATGTCTATATATTTAGCTCAACGTACCAAGTCTGCTGTATGGAGATACGTGTATAAACCACAACAGATTTTCTTTCATCTATCGGATTTTACTATATAGTTTTACTATCTGAAGGGAGTTGAATATCCCGGTAAAATGTTGGTCAATAGGAACTAATTTTACGCGGCTTTTCCCTCCATGCACCTCCTCCCTCCTCTCCCCACCCTCAATTGAAAAAAAAAGACACTGTATACTGTAAAATACTTATTTCATGTAACATTTATATGTTTATACAGTCCATTCATTGCTCATTCTAGGCGTTATCACAACATTGACGACATTATAAAGCAACGTTATACACACTCGGTAATAATATTAAAGGGCAGCATTGTTGTATATTCATTCTTAGGAAGTAGTTCTATAGGTAAAAACAAACTGTCATGTTTGCTTAGCTACATGCATTTCTATCACATAAATGATAGTATCATACAATGTGGTAATTTTAGAGTGTGGTCCCACTTCATGAATATTAATCAGGGACCCGATACAGGTCTGAGATTGGGTGAGGGGGTAAGGGGGTAAGTGGGGGGGGGGGACAGGAGTTTGTCCAATATTGGGTGTAGCTTTGTAGTTACCACATGCGTCGACACCACGTTTGCTCGTATAAGTGTATTTTACTTAAGTTTAATCATGCTTCAGCTCGAGTGGAACCAATTTCAGCTAAATTTAATTGTGTTTTCACTTATAATTAAGTTGCAAGTACAAGAGAGAGGTAAATGTTAAAAATGCATGGACGCTGAAGACTGTGTAATAAATATACCACAGAAGTAAACATTTTTAGGGGTTGTGTTGCCTCATGTAGTTAGCTACTGACAGTTCCTAATTCAGTTAAGTACTACCTTTCTAATAACACAAATGGCTTTTGGTTTACAACTGTTTTGCTCCACTTTTACGATGACTTGTAAGTTGGTGTACTCAACGGAAGGAACGGAAAGTTTACGATTGAGTCTATATAGTTTATGTTGTGTCAGTGTTTAAGCCAACGGTGCTAAGCAGCTGGAAAGGAAGAGGATCAACATTGATAAGAATTAAGCAACCCCTTTAAACAGTTATACTCCGGAGGGAAACATTTCCTTCGGAAAACACCTGTTAGCAAAGTAAGGAAATTATAAGAAACACTGGGAAAGTACTTTTCGAAGGTAAGTGGACTTTAGTATATGCTAAACTGAACTATCAATACAAACAACGGTTGAATGTGTTTTCCTTAGTCAATCCGGACTTTTAAAGGTCATTTGTGCTGTCCCAAAATATACAAGCAAGGGGCGGACAAGCACGATGAAGCGTTAACGTTAACATGACATTTATTGCTATACAGTTCCAGGATCATAAAACTGCTCATTTGGAAACACTTGATGGCAATTATAAGGAAAAAATGGTTACTTTTAAAAAGGTAATTCGGGAAGTCTTTAGCAAGTTGAGCATGTCGAAGTATTCGACCAATAGAGACAACCTTTAAATGGGCTTTTAACATGCTGTGCGGACTATCCGAAGTCGTCTGTGAACCTCTCCCTCTCCCCTCCCCCTCCCCAGCCTCCATCCGACATGTTGCTAGAGATTTAAGAAACCATTAGCCACGATGAAAAGTTAAATAGCACATTGTCAGAGCTATATCACTCCTCCCTGGGAAGACCTGTTAACAATAGACAAAATTGGACAGTCTCGGATAGTGCATTTGAGAGATGTTTGGCGAACTTTGGCATGTTTCAGATTGGGACCAGTTCAGATAACTTTTGAGAGTATTAGCCAGCTAATCTGGACCTTAAACAGTCATCGATGTACCTCGAACTATTAAAGGGGTGGTGCTCTTCATGATATTATAACTTTGGGATAATTTTTACCTCGTTTTCGACATAGTTGATACTTTTTTCGACATTTATGAGACTAATTGCGCGCATAAAGTATTCCAAACTAGCGCGCATGTATGTGTCAAAACTAATGCTGCAAATTAGCATGCATGCTATATCGGTCGCTGATCTTTTTCGTCTGGTCTTCGGCATGCCAATATGAAAGTATGAAACGTTCATATAGTAGTCGTTATAGATATATCATGTCATAATATGCTGACATAAATATCTACATGCCCATATCACACTTGGCAACTCAATGTAGAAACTGACGTGACTGAATAAAGCTAACAATGAGAACCAATACAGGATCAATCTGACCAACTATGAAAATTTTCAAGAGGTTTCGACTTACCGCAAGACTTCGCGCAGTATCTACCGTAGACGAAATCTGTGGTGAAGAAAAAACAAGAAAAACATCGTTGTGTGTTCATCCATGAATTATACTCTAACAAAGCAAAAAACAAACCACTAAGTTCTTTTCCTCTCAACACTAGTCAAGCGAGAATAGAAGTTACAAATCGAAGACTGGAGGTATATACATTAAACAGTGAATTTCCCTTCACGAAATGAACACTTAATTACAAGGTTTTTTGTTTTAAGTGTCAATTTATCGCTCCGCTGATCTATCCATTAGAAATTATTAACAGATAACAGATATGAACAGATAACGTGCAACGTAATGTACACTTGAGCCTTTTCTTTTTTCTTAAAGAACTTTGTGAATTCACAACTGTAGGGTGTTTTCGTTTAATGTTATTTTTATTCATGTTGTAAATGTTAATTTGCTCTGAGCGATATTTTCTGACCATCGTAGAAATCCCCCAAATAAGCTTATAATGTACCCAGATTAGAAGCTAGCTTTACTATGAAAAAGGACGTCCCTCGAAGACACGTCATTTTAAACCAAAACCATTGTCAAGACAACAAATACATTTAAAGTTAAGCACTGTTTCAAATCCAAGCAAGTTGAAAAGCGTCGCACTATTCGTGTACAAGACGGACGCACATGAATTTTGTTTTTGCGGATTTTCGCGAGATTAGTTTATACTCATGCTGCCAATTCGATTTGTATAGGTTCGGTAACATTTACAATAATAATCAACTCATTCCACGCATCAGTTGGCTGTTACCTTCCAAGTCCCTCGCGTATGGGTTAATAAGATTGGGGGATAATGGTGGAAAGAAAACGCGCAAAAAAAGTTCTTTTAAAGCAGCTTTCTGTACCGTGAATTTGATTAAAAATAGATTTATACTATGCTATATGATATTCAAGTTTCAATCCAAAATGTAATTCATTATGTTGACTATCGTTAAGTCTGTGACCAAGAAAGGTCATTTAACATGCATAAATGTAGCCATGCAGGAGACATTAAGTTACAGGAAGCTACAGGACCGTGTCTTATAGACGAAATCAAAATCTTAACCTGAGTAAAACTCGGTATAAGGTAGAGAAAACCATCTGCAAATTGGCTACAAATTGCGAGATAAAAAAAGTTGCATTAAACACTCAGAAATTGCGGAGGCCCTTATATAAGGTTGATCCAAGCACAATCATTTCTTTATTGACATGAGTTTACCATCTCAACTAAGATTAAACTTGAGTTATTCGAGAAAATCACAATAATTGTTGTATATTACTGCATGTCATTGGCTATATCTATCAGTTAAGTGGAATCATTTTAGTACATATGAGGGGGGGGGGGGGATCGTTTATGAAAATGAATATGAGACAAACTCAGCAACCAGTCTTCTAGAGCGTCCACACTTTTGGGGAGTGTTTGCTCAGTGGTTAACGCCGGTGCCTTTCAATCATAATATCCCGAGTTCGAGTCACTCCAATATTAATGTATGTCGTCCAGTTACAGAGTTGTTTAACAATTGACAATTCATAATCATGGACGTTAAATATGAATCTAAGAGACTGACTTCGGTCAGCTTGCGGCTTTGATAAGCCAATGAGGCTTCTTCGCGAGATCCTGCTTGCAGGAGGATCTAAAATACATACAATACATACAACACACATACACTCGTACTACATTTTAGCGTGGTTGTTTGGTGTACCCGTACAGCAGCCGTACATCAGCATTTGTGAATGTGTACTCACATTGGTAATCGGAGTATGTTGGAAATCTACAGATGTTATAGTGCAATATTAAGCACTCGTACTCGTGCGTAGTACCTGCGTAGTACCTGCGTAGTACCAGTGTAGTACCTACGTAGTACCTGCGCAGTACCTGCGCGGTACCTGTTTAGTACCTGCGTAGTACCTGTGTAGTACCTGCGTAGTACCTGCGCAGTACCTGCGTAGTACCTGCGTAGTACCAGTGTAGTACCTGCGTAGTACCCGCGTAGTACCTGCGTAGTACCTTGTATCCGTGCTCGTACTCACACCAAAGAAAGTTTTATTAGTACTCGTACTCATCCTGGTGTACTCGAACTACAAGTCTGTTAAGTAATATGACAAACCCCTATAGCATGCAAGCGGTTCTTTTTGCTCGTATGCAAATTAACGTTCTGTAATAGTTTTATACGATTGTCTAAAGTGATTTTCGACTTGTTAACTTCATCCGTTAAAAGACGAAACATGAACAATTTGCAAAATACACAGATGCATGGAGCGTATACATTTTACATAAAATATATCCAAAAATTAGTAAAATGCATAAAGACTCCATTTTGTATTTTTTTTTACTTGTATGTTGACTTTTGTGTACTGACTAAATTAAAAACTTATCATACAGTAAAATAACAAATATCAACTGTTCTTTTTGAAATTGGCAATATTGTCCTTAATTGAATCTTCATAAATGATTCAAATTCCAATCAATGTCAATCAAACTTCTGGACAGTTCCCTCATGCAATAATTCCAATCGCAGATCCTTGCCGTTAATATCAAATTCTAGCTTTGTACTTGATGTGCATGGTTTCAATAAACTAGAACGCACAGTTCCCCGAGAGGCTCATACAGTATTGTATTGATTGTAATTTATTTCCAAACCCAAATATTTAGTCTACTCCATGCAAGGGTAGAAATCTCGCAATTTGTAATCGCAATAAAAGTCTTGGCGAGAGGTGATTCATGTAATGTAAATATATCGCCTAACAGTATATTGCTTTAAGTATATTGCTCTCCATTCTTGAAGGGAAACTATAGCATTGTTTGAGTTTGAGAATATTTCCACAAGAATAAAAGAGGAGTAGTACAAAGTTAAGATAAAACAAGGTTGTGGAGGAGGACTGAAAAAGCATTAGCTTGTATGAGCAGTCCCCCTTAAACAGGTAAACAGTACCTGTAGATACACACAATAAAACAATAGAGGGGAAAAAACAAAGGTAATTAACAACTTACAAGTAATAATGATTTACAAAATACAAAGATAATTGTCACACTGATTTGTTAGTTTTCATCTCACAAACAAAAAACCTTAAAACAAGACTTGCACCGTATTGAGTTCGTATACTAACGTGTTAGTCTAACTCGTTATTCTTGCAAAATTTACTGTAATTGTAATTCGACTTTCTAAATTAGTATTCGTACCCGTACTGGCGGAAGGGGCGGGGGGGGGGCATGTCGCAAATCCGGTATAATAGTTACATGATCGTGAGATTAATGTCATGAGTAACTCCCCCCCCCCCAATATGCTAGAAAGTCGGATTCTGGTCACCGATATTCAAACTACAGCAAGCACTTTAATGGCACACTAACGGTAGTTTATCCACTATGCGATACTTACTCCTCTATTTGTGATAGTTCGCAATATCTGAGAATCAGAACTTTAAGGACAGTAGTTTCTGTGAACTTATAGCCATTTTTAGTAAATTTGAGGTCAATACTGATGATGTGTGTGTGTACTCATACTTGTGCCTAGTACCAAGAGGACTTGCCACTCGTGATGTTGTATACTAATGTCTTAAAATGAAATGAAATATATACGTAACTGTTTTCTTTTTTAATTACTTTAGATTTATAGAAATAATGAATATTCCCTATCGTTTATAAAGGGAACTTCCCCCTTTAATTTAGTTGATTTTTTCTTTCTTAATATAACTTAACATAACAAAAGGTTATTCATATGGTCAGCATAACCCCACAATACTTTCACTGTCCTGATGTGAACCTAAAACTTATGGAAAACTGAAATTTCTTACGACATAACGAAAGATTTATCTGTTCACCTTTTACAAAGTGGCATAGATATTGTAATGCAATTGCGTGAGAAAACGCACGTATATGATTTTGCTGAGATAACGTTTATGCCCTACTCTCCCGGTAGGATATAATACCAGCATGAAATATTCATAAGCAATAAGTGTATTCTGGAGATATCAAATAGCAAATGCAGCTCATCAGAATAAGGCAACAAAGAGAAAAATTATAATAATTATAATAATATAATAATAATAATAATAATAATTTAATATCTCTTGATGATGATTATTATAAAATAAATTAAGAGACATTAAGGTAACCTAGCATGCCTAGTATATTAAAATTCTTCAAACGGAGACGTAACTAGCCTCTATGCGACTATAGGATTTCGCGCGGGGATGTTATCTATATTATACTTATCTACACGTTTTATTGCATAGAATGAATAATATATGGCTTTCATAGTCTTAGTTGCCATTGTTGAACCAGTCTAGTGATACAATACAAAATGCTGTTAGAAAGCGATTTGGAAATATAATTATTTTTTTTTTTTTTGTATCACTTATTCTCTTATTATTTTGGCATTTAAGTTGTTCTGCTAGATAAGTCCCTGGTTTTTACTGTCAATGCACTTCATACTCCAAACGTTCCCCGTATAGGTTTTTACAAGCGACGATAATTACCTGTCTCGACTCTACTATTGCACCTTTCCATCTACCTAGCCTAATAACTGGTAATATTTTAACAGGCTGTGTCCCCTTCACCTTCCTATTGGTCCATCACCTCCTTCTTCCAAATCTACCATTTCGAGAAGTTTAGAAGCCTATTCTGGTGATTGTTTTATTTCATTGGAAAATCACGATTTTCGGACGTACTTGGTTGAAATATTTCATGCTTAGATCAATAGTTGGTGATAATAATATATTGTATCTTTTTAAATTGATTTCATTTAAAAACACAAAGAGAAGAAGAACACTTTTTGATATAAATCAGTGACTGTTTGTAAAAAAAATTAATATCAAGTGAATTAAATCAAGATTTGAGTCTGTATACATCCCTGCCTGGAAGTCTCTGTTTCAGACAAGAAGTGACCACGCCAAAAAATAAATATAAAATAAAATAATCCCTGAAATATCTGAAAGATTTTCAACGGACTGCTTAATTTTCTAAATGCATCAGCTAACAGCATGTACTATTAATGTTATCCTATAAAATATAAGTCGTATAAATCCATGTTATTCTTACTTTTGTTTTTACTTTTAGCCCTTTTTCTCATTAACTAACATGAGACAGGGTTTCCCTAACTTTATGCCCCACGAATCCCCTGTGGATGTCAGAGTTGTCCACGAACCCCCAACTTTTCGAGACACAATCTGAGTCATTATTATACTATAATACGCATAACAGTGCTTCGTAAAAGATCAAGTACATAGTGTAATATTGTAATGAAAAAAGCAAAACGAGTTTGTCGATAGGTACGACTTTTGTACTTTACTAAATTATATGATATATCAGATTTTAGTTCAACATAAAGTACTCTAGTTGCACCCAGTTAGGGAACCCCTGATCTAAGAGGATACACGTCTTGTTGAAAGAAAATATTTCCCTTCGATTTCATGTCGACGATGCGGGGTATAGTTTCTCGCTCAGCTACGTTGTCAAAGAAAGATAACATTTAAGAACAATAAAAATGTCACCCCTACTGTTCTCTCGTGCAAATAGAGTTGATGTAATGTTAATGCATGTTTAAACATGGATGTTACATCTTAATTCGCGCAGACGTTTTTATTGGTCGTATTTGCTGTTTATTCAATATAAACAATCTGTTCGTTTGTTTTTTTCTTTTTAATTCTTTTATGGATGATAACTAATATTTGTTTTACTTTCAACTTGACAATTGCATTAAATACAGTATTTTCGATAAATCGATGATTCATTAAAAGTTGTCTTCACAACTGAGACGCATTCAATTTTTGGGGTACTTCGATGCACTGAAATCATGCACGCGCAAGATTCTTTATAGAATACATCAATTAACGTTCCCCCGTTCTGTTGAGAAAATTCACTTAGTACCAAAAGAAGATTTTAATATTGATGAATAAAATATGAAAACTAATGTTACGATTTTCGATAAATAATTTCTTCAACATTTCATTTTCATCCGTTGTTATATCCAAGGAAGATTAAAAGGGGTTCGTAATAGCGAGTTTATACATTAGCATTCATGTGTATTCAATCCTTCGGGGAAATTAGCTTTGATTTCACTTCGGTTGACGCTTTGTGCCGAATCACAGTTCGAGATACGATCTTTTACGCTTTAACACTGCACAGAGACCGTTGACAGACGCATCCTTATCAGTTAAAGGCATCTACAGTTTGCACAGAGACCTGCATCTGCTCCAATATTAAGCCACTTTACGATTGAGAGGTAGCCGCACACAAACAAAATACTTCCTTGCTCTTGTCACTTCAACGGGTGATTATGATCAAGTCAATTTTTACAGAAAAAGTAGCACAAAAACAAAAGTGTACATAGTGCATATAAATTGCCGTCCTCAAATCGAGGTCCTTTATGATTAAATAGCCGCAACCACCATGTTTGTACTCGGCAGGAGGACTTTATTGCGAGGGGTCAAAGGGGAAAATAATGGACCATGCTTCGATACAAAATGGTGCTATATTTTGCAGTTTTTGAAACAATGTTGAAGAGTTTGCAACTGCATGGTATCCCTGATTTTACCGTACAACATGTTGTATATTGATATACTGTTCACTAGAATTGAGGGGTGGGGGTAATATTCTATTGGCAGTGGGGGTGAGGGGACTCAAGCCCCCGTCATTTCGCCAGGTTCAACCCCTGGTATATAAGACATAACATAATACAAAGTACTTTCATCTGCTGAATAAAAAACTTGGGCAGTTGTACTATAAAATTTAAAAATAAAACAACCTTCACAGACGATCAAATCTATCCCTTTTTATCAGAATACTGACTCTGTTTTCTTTAACTACATTTGCGGTTTGCTTTTTAATGAAAAACGTGATAAATTGTTTTAATAGTCAACAGGGCATGTTTCATTGCTGACTATAGTTGACACTTGCCAGTAACCTGACCCCTTTGGCCATCCATAAATACAAATTCTTAACTATAAGAACGATAATTAATTTGACAACAGCACAACAAATTCTCTCCTTTTTATGTTTTTTTTCCTCCATAGATTTCACTTGTCGAAATAATCAAAGGATGATATTTGAACATGTATACTCTTTATTAATTTGATTTCGTGGAGGCCTATTCCTTCCGTTTTAAAACAAAAACCAGTATATCACGCGACAATGATCTGCACAAGATGAGGTTTCCAAAGGTGTGTGGCATTTCGTCTCATCATTTCACTTAAAGGAGTTTATTGCATTTTGGATGAACCTTGACATATAGAATAAAGCACAAATTGCATGCACGTGTAATAATATAAGATGGAAGTATATTGTATTGGTATTCCATCATAACCATGTTCATGACGAAACAGGGTTTGCAAACTTGATCGATGTCATGTATCCCGTTAAGCTTGCTGTATTTCAAATTCAAGCCCACCGTATCTTACTTTGATGTTGGAATATTCTTCGGTAAACTTAGTCCATTTCTAGTGGGAACTTTTTTTTTTAAATTTAGACGCGGTATAAATGACGAGATTGGATCACAATTTTAGCTATTTTGATGGATATATTCATCTCGCGTTGTATATAGTTATCTATGTAGGGCAGAAGGAATGTCATTATATATACCTCGTCTCACAATTCTCGGATGATATTGCTCAAAACTCCAATGGAGTCACCACCATCCATCATCACACAATGGAGATAGTTTCAAATAAGCTAGGCTTCCGAACCCTGAAGGTCCTAAACCCTTTGGAAAACTTTAATTATAACTATATGGCAGTGCAGTAATATTACGCACCGAGTTTGTAATGGCTACTTCTTGTTGTGACGTTGTAATACCTTATATATGTAGCATTCGTCGTCCTATGTAAATTCGGTAAGATATATCCAATAACACAAAGAAACCAACTAGTTTCTTTTGGATGGTATCCAAATTGTGGCCATCAATCAGACAAAGAGCTCTTCTAACAAGGAGAGAAGAGAGATGTTGATTTGCTCGGATCGTGTTACGTTGTTTATCTTCGTTGAGCACGTTTGAGAACAAAAACAAGATGTCAACGTGAACATTAACGTTTTTAGCTTCCGCCTTTTTTTCGTATCAAATTTCCTATAATTGGACTCCTAATTTCAGCCAGAAATTAATGAAATTATTTGACAAAAAGGAAGACGTTTTTTTTTTCTTCTTCTCAGTTCTACCAGATTGCTTTAAATTGGATAATTTATTGACTCTAATGTGATCTCAAGTCTCTTCCATGAAAAGCATTTGCATTGTCTCAAGTTTCAATTCAATATAATTCCCAAAACGAAGCCGTATATAGACGTGTCACTGAATTTTGCCAGTCTTATCCATCTCTTCCTCTTCTCCGAGATCCATCTCGGTGAGTATATCAAAGAGGATGGTATCATAGTATCACAGGACGAAAACTTTAACTGGCTGTGTTGGTGATCATGGCTTCGAAACATGTCATCAAAGGTTTTGCATATTAAAACTTCAGAAAATCAGGAAATGTTAATAGTATGACAGTCCCATCTAGATCATATCATAAGCATGAACTCAATAAGGTGAGCAAGTCAATGGGGATTTCGATTTGCTCTATTTCTATTTGGAATATACCTAGATAGGAAAGTGTGTTGAGAGTGGTGGTTCAAGTGGTGCATGGATTAATACGCTGAGCGCACTTGTAACAATCGGCTAACGACTTAACCGCGTGACTTATTTGGTGTACTGTAATTCTATAAGGATAAGGGTTGAGGCGGTGGGGTTGAGAGGGTGTGAAGGGAGGGGGAGCGCAAAGGGGATATCTGAATGTTTTTTCTTTCATTGTGAAGAGACACTTGGATTTATCAAAGAGAAATTTCGTACTCAGTCAGTCATTTTAAGCAAGAGGATGTGATAACTGGGTAAATCAAGAAAATTAAATTGAATATACTGTCCTACGACAAACATCAAATACTCTGAACATGAAAGCTAAGTAGGTTGTCCTCCCTGAGCAGATCACAGGCCTTCGAAAATTAGTGTTAACATGGCTACAAATCAGCGATGCACAAGTTATACTTTGTACGATAAAAAAAAGAGAAAACAGCTTTTGACGAATTAAGTGGAAAGTTAAAAATCAGATGCACAATTGCTAATGAACTAAAATTTTATAAATATGAACTCGAATTCATCACATACCCGAACCATCAAACTGGCTGGAATGAATGTCTAACATCAGCATTTGGTCTTCCATTTGAGCCTATACTGTCATGTTCTAGACGTTCCCCATTAAAAAAGATATACCCAATACTGTTTTATTATTTGTAACACAATCGAAAACAGAAAAAGACGAAACAGAAAACGTGCAAGAAACAAAAACCCCCCCCAAAAATTGTCAAAACTATTTTTGTTTTATATCTTCTTTTCTTCCGGTTTCTTGTAATGTTATTATTTCTCTTCATTTGAAGTGGGTATTTGGTTTACGATATGCGTGTGTTTTGGATTCATTGAGAAAGTAAAAGTTGCCGTTGATAATTTGTTTTCACAACGTACAAAACCAGAGATCAATTTGTTAGTATTACACTTATTTCCGATCATAATTGGCACCAATCTTTGGCAGTCTATATATAGAGCTAATATACTATTCACACATTAGGTGACCACACATAGCCTATAATCTCAAAGCGTTGTCTCATATATGGAGAGTTACCCACACTATTTACTGTGGTACAGAAAATTTTGTGTCCCACAAAATGTTAATGTAACATTTCGTCCATTCTCCGAAAGTGCTACAAACCAGATGCTTGGAAAATCCAGAGCAATTCCCATGCAGCTTATAATCTCGACACATCTACGCCCTTTCCATTTGATCTGATGGATGTTTTTAATGGTTCTGTTTTGCTGTCTTGAAAAAATAAAGTTTTCCCTTTTGGTCGGGCCTCTCGTTATTTGACAATCGCTAAAGTACGTGGACGTACATACCTGGGTTTTTCTACTAAGATGAAATCTTACCTCAAAAGACAGGGATATATGCCTAGATGAAACACTTTTAGAGTTGATGGTTTATATAAGTAGTTGCTCGAAGGTAAAATCATACGGACAAATTGAAATGGACCAGGAGGCAGATAGAATCTCCACTTTTGTAACTTCTTTTTCTTTTTACGCTCTCACAGAATGAGACAATTAGCTTGTAAAGCTGACGGCTGACTTATTCTTTAGTCAGATTTGTCGGATTAAAGTTAAACCCTTCCAGTTAATCCCTTCCAGTAATCCATCACGCCAGTGCTCTTATCAACGAAGGTGATCAAGTCAAAAGAAAATGATGGTACTTTTTAAGAAAAAGTCGCCCAGGAAAGAACCTGGGCACGAAAACCAAACTACCGAACGACTGATCCGCTCTCAACCCCAGTCCCCTTGCATCGGGACTGTGACTGTGTCATCGTCTGGTGTGCATCACCATTCCCCTCTAAAGGGAACAGATACTACACATGATCTTAGCCAAAAGGCCGAGAAGCCGAGAAATGATGGTTTACTTGACCCCTCCCCCTCCCCTCCCCTCCCCCATCCCTTTCTCTTCCTTCACATTCCTAGTTTATGTATAACTTTGTGTATAGGCTTTTCTTGTATATTGAAATGCGTCGATTCCCTATAACAACCTTTCAAAGTGTTGCAGTCATGCGTATTATACCGTTTCTGTTTCCGAAAATTAAAAAAAAAAATTAAAGAAAAAAAAACCAAGAGTAAGAAGAATAAGAGTCACAATCAATTAGACACCTGTCTATTAGTTTCTATTTTTGACTACCGTAACGACACTAACGCTTTATATTTCACATGTTAAGCTTTTGGATGACTGTTACAAAGTGTCCAATGGGGGAAAGAGAAACCCATCAAGCGTAGTATATATATCAGACGAAGCTATTATGGTCTTCCTTTTCTTTCAATATCCGCGGCCTGACCTCTTTAGACTTAAAAACAACTCACCGATTGTCTCTTTGGACGATGCCTTCAAAGCTTTTCGAGATGAGGAAAACACACTTGACAATTTTAAATGTCAGTTAATATAGCACTTGGTGGATGTTGATGGAACCCTTTAGACAACTATCTTTACGATAATGGTTAATGCATGCATGAAGGAGAAAACACGTAGGTAAACCCATAGGATGAGCTATAACTGATTGTGTTTTAAAGCCACATTTCCGGTGATCGAATTATTTAAACATGTTATTGTAGTAGTGCAAAGGATTCTTTTTACTTTTATTATGCAGATGATATGTAAATGAAGTGTTCAGTGGTGGTGGTATGCGTACAGCTGGTTACTATGCTTAAGCAAATCTTGAATGTGTTTCATTATTACGCTAGAACCTCACCTACCTCCGTTTGCCTCCTTCGTTATTTGATTGCCTCATTTAAATTAAAAAATGAAGCATATCTACAATATATATTGAGAAGCGTTACCGTAATCATTTCCCCATAAGTTTTTCATTGCGCTTAAGCTTAAGGTGGGGGGGGGGGGGGACTTCGGAGGGCAGTGGGACATGTGCTTTGATTTCAGGAAGCAAACCGAAAAATCATCTCAAAACGTCCCGACAGAGATGCATGGACCCTATGCTCACTCAGTACCCAAAATTCCTGTATTTGAGTACTTTCCAACAAAACTGTGCATTGTTCTTACTGTTGTAAATAACAAAAGGGTAGTTTTTCCATTACAGACATGGAAAAAGAGTACTTTCCCATTAACTAAGGAGCATGAGAAAGGTGTTCTCTGGACGACAATACTGTAGATCAAGTTTCCCCCCCTCCCCCCCCCCCCCACGGTCATCACCCGCTCAGACACTCCTGGTAACATAAACCAGGGTGTTGTTATAGAACAACCCCCTGCCTGAACAGCGTTTACCATGAATACCCGAATACGCCGAAATGGGAAAAGTACAAACAACCTCACGTTCGTAGTGTAGTTACCAATCTTTCGTTATGCCATAATTCATGTTAGGATATTTTATAGGGCTCAATTAATATTTCACCATATCTATTGTCTTTCAATATGATATATGGTTAGAGATTAGCTGTGTGCTAACTTCCTTCATTAATCATAAAAGCAAATGATTATTTATGGAACATTAATTTATCCTTCATATCTTCGCTGTCTCCTAGGATATGGCAGCATTATTCAAGCAGTTCAGTGTGTGTGCATTAGAGCGCTAACATAATTCAAAATCGTCAGACGACTCAGTCATATATTAAATCATCTGACTTTTGGCTGTGTCATATTAAACTTAAAGGGATATTCCAGTGGCAGCAGTATGAATACTTATATGGAAGAATGTGGGATAAATATTCTACATGATTGGCTTCTCAATTTCTTGTTCCAACTCTTGATATTAATGTTTCATTGTAAGCTATTGTTTTACTAGACAGACCCTATTCCTTAATTAATTAATTAATTAATTAATTAGTTAAGGATGTGATCACAGTAATGTAACTATGGTCTTCAATGTTATCATGTCAGATATTCTTCGAAAAATAAAAATAAGACTTTGTCAGTTCAACTGGCACGATGTCATCGTGCTGTTGCCAGATGCAATCTTCAAAGCAGATGTGGAATTGTATAGCGGGACGCAACCAATGGTTTTGCCATAGAAAATTAAGTATGTCATACTGATGATATGTATGAAAAGTAACTCATTTACAAAGTGAATTACATTATATATATATATATATGCGATATACCGAAACGGAAACAAAATGATACGAGAAAGGGTGTAAATATGAAAAGTCAATCAAACCGAACATTTTATTTTGAATAATGTCATATATAGATGGAGGGGACAAGCACGTAGTACATGGGGAGCTCCATGTGGTGAGCGAGGGGGGTGGGTGGGATGGTGGGGGGGGGAGAGGCGGAGACCCGTATTAACTCGACAGGAAATTGCTAAAGAAAAAGAGGCATTTGCAGTAAATCGACTCGATTTGTGAATGGTTTACTAACGTGATAATTTATTACTCTGCTTTTTGTCTAATAATGTTTTCTTTTGGACTACACCTGGATGTTCTTTATAATACACACAGACAAACACATACACACACGTGATAATAAGGAAGTATAGCAGGTTATCTCTCTCGCTTTCCAATGTTTTAATATGAGACTTACTACACGGTAACGCTATCATTCATGGGTTCCAGGAAATGACATCCAGCAGTAGGGAGATTGTTTTGCAGTTAATAACGACCAAATATATAAAAGCAGACAGAGAAGATATATTTCATATTTTATTACTCTGCTTTTTGTCTCATTATATTTTCTTTAGGAGTACACCTGGATGTTCTTAACAAACACACACATCACGTGATAATAAGGAAGTATACAGCAGTGTATCTCTTTCGCTTTCCAATGTTTTAATATCTGACTGCACAATAACGCTCTCATCCACGGGTTCCAGGAAATGACATCCAGAAGTAGAGAGATTGTTTTGCAGTTAATAACGGTCAAATTTTGGACGAAATTAAAAAAATAACATATATATTTCATATCTTATTACTCTGCTTTTTGTCTAATAATGTTTCTTTTGGAGTACATGAACTGGATGTTCTTTATAATACACACACGCACATGCGATAATAAGGAAGTATATAGCAGTGTATCTCTTTCGCTTTCCAATGTTTTTATATGAGACTGCACAATAACGCTCTCATCCACGGGTTCCAGGAAATGACATCCATGCAGAAGTAGGGAGTTTGTTGTGCAGTAATAATAACGATCAAATGTCTGTTTATGTTGATAAAATCGACACATGTAAGAGGGAACGTGTTAGTGGAGGTGGGTGGGGGGCTGCAATAATGTAGATTATGTTGTTAAATTTGGCTGGTTGTGGGCAGCTCACCTTTTTCAAAGTTCAAATCAATAGTATCCAAATGTATACGCTAAATATCTCTACATATATACAAGCAGAAAAATAAGATATGACTTATAATATTGACAAATAAGGAGTACTGTCTTAGAAAATATATTTGAGTTTTTGGCCCCCTGCGACTTTCGTCAGCAGTACTTGGTTGTTGGAAGTACTTCCAATACATTTTCTAACACAGTGCTCCTTATTTGTCAATTGAGTCATAGTTTATTTCTCTGCTTTATATAACCACTAGGCTATGGACGCTGCTTGACGGTATGTCCAGAGGTTCGAAACCGGTAAGTAATTCGGTCGTAATTCCACTGTAGGCGTTTGTCACCTGTTCGAACAATACTAGTTCTGTTTTGGTGACATATTTGCCTTACTCTAGAGTTCAAACATGATGCTAACCAACTCGAAACCATTTGTGATTCCTAAAGCCGGATCTCGAAAGAGATACTTTGAACAGACTTTATGTTAATGGAATGGAGGTAAACGACAAGGCAAATGAATATATATGAAATTGAAATTGTAGTGAGTTGAAAAATCGAGAACAGTGAAAACACTTGAAGTTATACTTTCATATTCGAAAGATCTTTTCGATTT
>KN882573.1:80003-98320 GCA_000934455.1 Apostichopus parvimensis
GCAGTGTTCCGAACTTCGCAATACTGACTATACCCTGGCTAAGCCTAGTTAACTATGATTTATTTCCTAGTTGATGTCATAATACTGCATGCGCAACCTAAGTTAAAACTTTGTTCAACCGATCATTCAATGGTTGGGCAAACAATGATTAGCCTAACTTGTTAGGCTATGTACCCCTGAGAAATATTTAAGGTTGTGGCTATTTTCCCAATTGTTGGGTGCAAAAGCATGATTGCATGGCATGCTTGCTATTTCACCCTATCACAATCCATGAACTTGTATTGGCCGGCCTATTTGTGTATTGTACCGTATGAAAGACCTGTTATTGAACAGATGATGGAGTACACAAGCAAGAGAGCCATCCTTATTGACTCAATGATTGGGTAAATAGCTTTCACTAGTAATAATATTTAATCTTGTTATTGTTTATCCTAACTCATGCAGTTGGGTTAGGTCATTGATTAACACTCACACAGTACTGATGAAGGCATATAGTTGCTTGTTGAACTACCTTACTTGGACCTAGGATATGCTTAGTAAAGTTTAGACTGACTTAGCATCTAGGTCTAAACCAGTCCTACATAACAGTGTAAATAAGTTATGTGTTACTTTTTAGACGCATACACTAGGCTAGGCCATAACGTTAACGTTAGGCCAAAGACACTTTTAATCGTAATGCAAGAAACCGCTAACAAACCGTCGATAGTTCAAGTAAGCATCTACTGCCTCTGCTGAGCCTGGTCCAAATTTCAGAATGTCTGGTTCACTCATACTAGCCTAATAATCAATCCAATGATCAGCTATTGCTTTGTTACTATTACGAACAGGTGCCTTCAAAGTTCAAGTACAAATTCACCTGGCAAGGCACACTTGTTGATTTAACGTTAGGTGTAGTTCCGCGAAAACGAAGAAAAAAGTTGAATCTATTATTAGGATAAAAACTGCTATTTCGATTGGATGTTTCAAATCTGCGATCTTTCCTTACATTTAAATTATTTTTAACCATTATGTATGCTAAAAATCATTTATGGACTAGGCCTAGGTAGACCAAACGATGGAAACATGTCAATGAAAATTTAATATCAAGCGAGTAACCTGTTACCATAGCAACTTAAGATACCACTTCCATGCAATCGGGTGCATCACGTTTCAAGCAATAGGCCTAAGTTTTGTTTGAATAATTCAGTTATTTAAGTTACTAAGAATATACGCGATTGAATAAATTAGCTCGTTCGGGCCGTAGATGACAGTGGTTCAGACTCTGTTAGCCTATATGTAACTTATAGTCAATTAGAGATATCAAAATTATGGAATAACAGTCAAATCGGGAAATAATATGATTTAATTTCATGACCTTTTTTTCAAAACCCAATTATTAGTATGGCAAATGTTTCTTTTTCTTCACATAGGTATTATGTAAAAGATCATCAGTATTGGCCCCAAGTTTTCAGCTGAGCCTGGCTATTTATCCCAGTAATCAATCGAGTGGAAGTTAGTTAAACGTTTCAGTGAGGAAAAATACCTCAGTATAAAAGGCTATAATACTTTTTGAAGTTAGAGCATGAGCTAGTGGCCATCTGGGGTTTGGGAAGGGAGGGAGTGGGGCAATATAATGCACTTGCACATAACAGTTATTCACATACACAATGGGATATCAGACTGATATTAGGCTGGATATGTACTTAGGATATAATGTTATTGTTAAGTTATTTCTTCCACTGTTTACATTCCTGGCTCAGTTATTAACCGTACAGAACCGTCTGAAAGGTAATTTGATGACTTATAATTATCATTAATTTCTGCCATAATACTTCACCAACTCGTTGACCAACAATTCTTGAACAACTTTTACTTTTCGGTTTTACAAACATCTAGTTTATACTCACTTTGAGCAGTTTTGTCAACATGAAGAACGCCCCCTATTATAAACTGGCCCTCAAATGACCTTGAAAAAAGGACAAACATTTGCCCGGTGGACGGTTGAGGGCATTTTTTTTTTCTGTTGACAAACTATTCAAGCATATTCGATAACAAATCATATTGAAGATATATATATACGAGATAAAATGCAAAAGATAAAAAATGAAGGATATGCGTTCTTAATATTTGATACAGTCTCAAAATCTTTGACTTTTTATTTCAAAATGTGTGAACATGTTTCTCGAAATTTCGATAATTGTACAATTTCAATTTTCTATCTTTCAAATTTTGTCCACCCCCAGTATTCAAAAGTGTGTCACGTGTGTGTGATACGCAAATTTAAAAAAAACTGAAAAAAAATGTTGTGCTTACCGGTGACTAAACGAAAATCATCTGATACGTACGTTGTAGACTAGTAGTAGAACATGCTCACATAATGTTTTAAATTTGAACTCTTTGTACCCAGTGAGCAAAACCGCCTAGACTATAATAGCATTTTTTTCACACGTCAATATTATGTACTTTATAGGCTTCCGTATATGTTATGCAACCACACCTCAGAAAATCTGTTTCTATGAAATACATGTGTACATTGCTTGGCCTAGGCTAGATACAGTTGCAGACGCACGTTCAGATCCCCACGTAACCTAGCATGAAGTTTCACTTCTCATTTGAAGTCACTGCACTGATGCGTTAGCGTTACTTATTGCTTAAAACGTACCTGTACAGAAGGTAATTTTGCTACAAATTTAATATAAGCCTGATTTAGGATAATGTAATAGTGGCAATAGTACCACGCCGAAGGTTAGTCTACGTACAGTTCAACAATTGGATAAATTCGCCTTTATTCTTAAGAATAACCCACTAGTTAGATTCGGGGTCGTAACGGCTAGACTTGGGCTTACCGGTACACGTAGGCTACACTTACAGTTACACTTTTAGTTTACAGTAGTTTTCGCCATATGCATAGGCTAGCCTAGTAGTCCATTAAGTTAGTGTCTGCTTATGGAATAACCGGTCAAACTTAAAAGAATGTGAAGAAATGAATATTTTAATGATAGTGGGCCTAGTCTAATCTAAGTTGTTAGGCTTTGGCTAGGCCTACTCCTATTCCTTAACTAAACTTAAAACTAAAAGCCAAGGTACAGTGGGACTGGGAGGATAGGCAATTCACAAAATGTTGCTGCAGAGGAATACCATTCAGATTTTTGGATGTGGTTAATTGGAAATTTAACAGATGCATATGTGAAAAGTAACAACCTGTATATGCTCTTTATGTTGCTAAAGCTCTTTCAACCAGTATAAACATCTTGTTCATACAGGGTTGTATTATTACTTTGTCTTACAATGCATTGTAGTTTTATTGTATTCAATGTTGCTGGTACATATACCGCTTTGTTTCCACTCTTCAGTACACTTTAATTTTTATGCTAATTGTAACCATGTAGGTTTGTCATAATTGCTGAGTATAAACCATTAGTCAGGCAGACTCAGTATGGTATCAAATGAGCAACCACTTATAATTTAGTTTGACAACAGCAGCATGATCTGAACTTTTGGTGCCACATTTTAATTTTTAATTTCTAAATATACATGCCTATGTTTCTTTTAATTGTAAGAAATAAACCCACAAATCTGTGTCATTAGTGCCCAATGAAACTGAAGTTTGGACAATCATGTTCTTACTCTCATAGAGTTATAATATAGTTATACTCTCACACTGTTGGTAAATTCAGTCCCACCCCGCCCCTCCCCTGCCTCCAACTTGAAAGCCAACAGATGGTTCATATATTCCTTGCCCCTTTAAAAAAAATTGAGCAGTATGTGGTGTACTGCTTTATAGACCTGTACTGCTGTATAGCAGCTGTGCATTAAATGTATTCTCCATCGTAACAACTTTCCAAGTTTAAATAGCCTGTACAATCATATTGATACTCTCTGCTGATTACATGATACTATCATACAAGTATATATACATTACTGTAATGGGTAATGCAGATAGGGCTAATCTTTTTGTAATGTGATCTTTGAGTACCTTCAATTATGTTATACATTATAACACTCCTGTGGTATGTCACATTGGTGTTTATTTGGATAACTACCTTACTATGGATTTTATCAAGTTAATTGTATGTAAATCTACTATGTATCATATTCGACAAGTTGGTCAACTGCGTAAATATCTTGATAAGTCTGCAGCTGAAGTACTAATATAAATGCAGTAATTTCCAGTAAGCTTGATTATGCAAATAATTCTTTACTAGCCTGGGCAACATCTACCCAATTATCTAGTACTGAAAAAGGTCTAGAATTGCACAGCTGCTCAAATTGTTCACAGAGTGAATAAATATACTGCCATAACTTGGATACTGAAAGATCGGTTACCTATAAATGTACGCATAGATTTGTAAAATCCTTGTTGTGGCCTTCCGTGCTATTAAATTGTTATTCCCCGAGTTACTTGTGATATCTTGCATCAACAAACTAGAAATAGGCCGTAAAGATCACAATATCTGAACCAGCTTATTGTTCCAGTGTCTTGAATGAAACAATCGGGGATCGCAGCTTTCATCATGCAGTCCCCCATGTGTGGAACTCACTTCCAGTTGATATTAGGTCTCTGGACTTATTTGATCAGTTTAAGCATTGTCATAAAATTTATCTTTTTTCACATTGTTATTAGATGTTTTCTTTAAATTGTCATCACCTGTAAACTGCATTAATAAACTTTTGTTGGATTCTGCGCTATATTATTATTATTAAGATTGAGAACCTCCCCCCCCCCCCTCCCCCTATCCCAGAAACAGAAAATTTGGAATAAATTCATGTTGGCTGTCATGCCTCATTTATCATGTAAGTAATGAGATTAAAAATGCATGTTGTCCCAGGTTGTAAACCATTTGTTTTGTTGATAGTTTTACTGTATTTTTTTTTATTCGGCTTCTAAAATGCAGACTTTAAAAATTCAGACTGAGACTGTACAACTATGGACCAGCAGGAGGTGCAAGTGCTCTCCCTATCTCGCGAAGAAACCGATAACCTCAAGGATGGAGTCAACCTCATCAACGTTTCAGGGAGCGAAAAATATGTGGTCTTCAAGGAACCGGGGACAGATACCTACAGAGCCTGCCTCAACAAATGTAAACATCAAGGAGGCACCTTCATTGCAGATATCGAAGATAGCACAAAATGGTAAACAAGAAAACTCCCTTCCCCCACCCCCTATCTTCACTCCTTCTCTCCTCTTCCTTCCATTTCCTTGCCTTGTTCAACACAATTGTCTTAATAAGGAAAGAGGGTGGGAATGTTTTATAGCGCTGTCAAATACCTTGGTACTATTACCCAAACTTGTCACCTTCAATGCACAGGGTAATGCCACTAAATTGCTAACCGCTTTAGAATTATTCGTTATATCTCAAAAAGTTAATCTCTTTCTCCCCCGTGATTCTGTGAAAAATGTCATAACGTCTTTATAGTGGGAAACAGAATTGGTATATACTGTACATGTGCAACTCTCTATATGATGGCATTAACTGAAATGTCAATTTACAGAACGCTGCTGCCAGGGTTATACGATCGTATATTCATTTTAAATTAATTTTACTTGTTAGTAGATCTATGTTTTCATAATTCAAGCTGTTGAATTTAGATAACCGTAGCTATAAAACTCTCTTCCTACAAACATACACCTTGATAGATTTAAACATGAGTTTAAGCACATGTTTTCCACGAAATAGCCAGGTGTTTTACAACAGACATGATATGGGGTATAATTCTTGTGGATCCTGTGCCATCTGAGTATTTGACAAAGCTAACAGCTGGGCTTCAGAAATGCTTTTTATTGTTTCCTTGAAACAAAAAGAATCATTACGGTCATGATGCTGTGTGTGTGTATGTGTGTGCGTGTGGGTGATGCTTTGGCTTGTAAACACGATAACTCAATATTCTAAAGTTAGATGCACTTCATACAAACTTTGTATGTGGACATTCACCACATTGAGTTCTCTGTTGCTGTTTTGCTCTGTTTTTGGCTGGGATCAAAGGTCATACTAGGTCACCAGAGGGCAAACTGAAAACCTTGTTAAACATGGTATATATCTCAAGAACAGAAGCTTTGATGAATCTCATGCTTGGCATGTTGATGTCCCGTATTGATTATGGTGCTTAAACCTTCATGGTCAATAATGGCAGGCATACCTGACATATGTACAGTAGTGTACCATTGGGGAAAGCAATGATTGAAACCTTCCACAGGTCAGATTTGACTGACCTACCACCTACTGTACAGTATGAAGAACCCTTACCGTAAGCTACAGTATTAAAGTAAATAGTTTATTCAATTTATCCACTCGTACCATGACCAGTTTCCCCCTCAACTTTAACCACGATTACAGAAACATGCTTCATTACAACGCTCTGCACATACGTACTGAACAGTACATATTAGTAGCACTTCATTATTCCTGGTTGTGCAATATCACGATACTTCTTCACTGAGTCATGGTCAGTAAGGCCTGAGGGAAGTGTACGTCATACTACATACAGTATATTAGTGCCAAAGGTCGTGCTTTATATGCACAGTAAAAGAGGGTTGGTTTTCTAAAAATATATACAGTAGGATATACGTACATAGTACCTGTTGACTTTTGAGGGCAGGCAAATGATCAACAACCCTTCAAAGAAAAGCAAACAGTTTGATTATTTATGAGGGGGAGAAGAAAAAAAAGATAGCGAGCATGAATCAGAGACATTCAAAGAAAATGACTTAACTTATTAGGAAGCATTTTAGGCATTTTCTGTGGATTAAGGCCAACATAAACTTCCCCTTTTGAGAGATATATGCCACAGTAGAACTACAACCATGGCGATGGTGAACTGCTTGGAGGTGTAAGGTGTGAGGTGTAATGTCAGCATCTTGGACCTTTGACCTTCCCTATGGTAACATCACAACAATTCTGTTACCTCAAGAAGATTGTTCAAAATAAAAGCATATATTGGGATTCATCAATTTCTTTTGAGCGTACAGTAGACCTAGGTATTTTTAAAAAGTGATTGATGTATTATTTTGTGTCTAGCTTAAATTGTATTAAATTACTGTGTAAAGTAGGCACCTGCTATATTGGTAATGATCATTAAATGGATATTAATACTGCACACAGTGTCACTTACCTGTCTCCTGACAACAACTGCACCAAGTTGTGATAATAATAATAACCGTTTAAAAGAAAATGCTGTCACAAGCTTGTACCCTTAAATACAGCATAGTAGAGTAGCACAGCTATGTGTTGCACACTATGTGTCTGTCATATGTGTTTATTAAAGTCTACAGCAGTCAATCAGGAGCCATCAGATACAGTAGTACATTTAAACAGCAAGCCACATATAATCTTCAAAGTTAATCACAGGTTTTTCTGGGGAAAATATTGAAACCTGCAGAGAAAAACACTTGCAAATATCTAGGTCCTCGGTTAGGACCATTTCAGAAAAGAATCGCAACCTTACCTGTGACAACCTTACGAGGAAACATCACTGAAAACTTCTTAACATTTATAATTTTTGAAAAATTAAACAAAGTCTTCTGTCTGGGATTAAATAGCTACCGTAGCACAGTAACTAAATTAAGGTTATATTTGTTTGAATGGATGTTAATAAATTGTATGTACGGTACACGCTGGGTTCATAACGGGTACAGAACTGTTTTGATGGAGGTTCGTGTTGAATACTGTACGTAGTAACTTGGTCAATAGTCCCTACCCGGGAACCAGTACCGTAAATTTCATCCATTGTAAAGATACGAACTGTAACTGTTGTATACTGTATCAATTTGGTTGTTCCTTAGCGTATTAATTTACCTTACACAGGTCCATTAATTACTTGTTCTTCGAACAATCTAAATTGACTAGTATATATATACTGTGAGTCAGCCTTGGTACACAGTTACTATACAGTAGAGACAAGAACAATATGTACTGTATATACATTATAACATACTGTAGAGCTCTTTATGAATTGGCTAGTAATGAACTTCTTTTGTATATAATTTATACACAAAACTTGCTTTGTTTTGAAATTCTGGAGATGTTCCAAAAAGAGAGTGTGTTTTTTCTTTCTTTCTTTATTCACAATTCTCTGCAGTAAGACCTTTTATGCATGACAGATCGAGAACAGTAGAGACATCCTAAATATTTGAACCGAAAGAAAATGTTACAGAAAGACTTGTAGCACACTAACTAGGCCTAGGTAGAGGGCTCACATGTGTCGCCTCAGATTACGTTACAGAAGTGCACACAGCTGTAGATACGCATGAGCTTTTTCCGCGAATTCGCTGAATATCCGTGATTTCTTTTCTACCTCCGAGATTTACACCTCTCAATTTCCGTGAATTTCTAGCAACAGCGTTTTATCATTTGATCCGTCGTTCGCATGTTTTTCATTAGCTATGGATATCCAACCTGCAGGGGGACAAAAGCCTATTATCCTAACACACTGTAGCATATGCAAACTGGAGCCTATACTGCAATTTTTGCAAAGTTCCAGGATTTTTTTTTACATTACGCTCATACCTGAGATACGGTACGATATAGTATGTATAGTAGAGCTGCGGGATACTCACAGCAAGAATATTCAAAATGAGTGTTTACACAATGCTACAAATTAATCAATGTTAATTTCAAGTGAAAAACACTGTATGCGATCGATGGCGTAGTCGATCAATATTGAACGTCACGTCATTGTAGCAGAGTGACAACATTGTTTTAATGAATTACAGTCGTCTTCCGGTTATTAAAGCTGCCCTCGAAAGAGGGGGGAAGTTTATGGTTAAATTATTTGCGTACACTAACAAGCAGATATTTTGTGCACAGAGCTAACAGACAAGTAATTTCCTGTCCTATGAAAGATACTTATTATACAGAATTGATCATACTATTGGCACTACATTCCCCACCAATGCTTTGAGATTGTGATGTCCCCACAGATTGACCACTGGGGGGGGGGGGGCGGCAGAGGCCAGTGGAAACAGAAAATATGGTTGCGTTCTACATTGTATCCAGTCTGCACACACTGCTTATAAAGCCTGTTGAGGTACAGTGGCTTGAAGTTCAAGGGTCAAGTACACAAAAGCCAAAATGTTTCGAGAAGTGTAACTAAAAAGGAACGGAACTATTGTACATGTTATAAATGCAGACTTTCTTAAGAGATTTTTAAGTTTAAGGTTTTTTCAGCTTTTAATTAATTTTAAGATACTAATTATGGGATATGAAGGCAGATTTGTCTGTGGGAGTAGTCTCAAAACGATGCCGTCATATTGCATGTGAGCTGAGCTCTCTGTCAAAGAAATGTTTAGCAAATTGGGTGTGGGGGGGGTGGGGGTTGGTTGTGTGGGGCCCACACCTTGCCCTTTACAGACCTCTTCCTCGTGCTACAATATCCAAAGCGGTGAGCTGCAAAATGGGATTTCTGGCTGATTCCCTGAGTAGGGAGTTGCACATTATATCCTATGGACACTCACAACCATGGCGTAGTCACCATGAAACTAACTTGAGAACTATATAGATATATAGTATACACTTTTCTTTTGAATATATCTTTGTCACTGATATGGCAACAATCATCTACTGTAGGTATCTGTGCATCCGTCCATGTTAAATGTTTGTAAAGACGTGTTGTCACAGTGAGGGCACCCTTCCAGAAACCGTACAATACAATACCGTAGATACATGTATGAGCAAAAAGGCTTTTATAGCAATTCGCACATGTTCGAGTGGTAGCACACCGTATAAAGAATTCCTCTCTAACCAAAGTGTGCCAAATATGACCATTTTCTTTCATTGCATTGGTTTCTCTTCAACAGTGTCCTAAAGTGTACGAAACACGGCTGGAAGTTGGACGCAAGTACCATGCGGTACGTCAACCCACCGGACAGTTTTCGCCAGGAGCAATTAGGTCAGTGGAATTCACTTTTCAGCGTACCTCGACTCTGTGTATAGGCTGCTGCGACGATTGGTGGTGACTTTAGTACAGTACCCCCAGTTTCTAGTTCAAATCTATGAATATGCATAGAGGAAGCTTGCAGATTCACTGTCGTTGGTTGTTCGTCCGGTTTTATATGCTACTGTATGCTAATGATGCTTCTTTACTGGTGTCAAACAGCTTATGTTTATTATCGCAAATCACCCTGACAGGCACCTGTACAAAGGCAAATGATCCGAGGTGAGTTTTCCGTGGGGACTGAAAAGGACATCCCGTACACGGTTGACTATGAGTGGTTACATCAAGTATGGCAGCTTCTTTGAGGTTTGCAACGTTAAAACTATTAGATTCCCACGACAGTGTAGTTCAAAGTAGCTTGAATAAGCTTTAAGCTTTTAGTACATTAGTACCAAAATATTTAATTTGAAAAAAAATTAATAAAAAAAAAAAAAAATTCTCCTCACTATGAGTACAAACAAAACATGAGTACAACTCAGGGGCTAGACTTTTTTTTCTTTGAGGAGCCCAATGATTTTAAAGAGGGCAGGGGTAGTACCTATTTTCTGACAACTTTTGGAGGGCCCTAAACACCTCCCCCCTCCCACGCCTCCTCCATCCCATGTAGTTTTACCACTGGTACAAGGCCCTAAGTGTGAGTACAAGTACTTTATATCTTCCACTAGAATCTCTTGAACTAGATGTATGTTTAAATGCCGGGCTGTGTACAAGTACTGTAGGAGTACAGATCTGTGAGGCTGAGTGATGGAATAAGCCTGGTACAATACAAACTATAGAATCACTGAAAAGTCTGTGGCTTAGTTTAATCTATGAAATTAACTATCTGCATTTTTAATACATTCTGTACAATCATGTGATTAACTTAATTCTCGCTCGAAACGATGCTGGGCAGATCGAAAAAACGAAAGAAACGAAAAGAAAAGATGGAGAATGCGATGCGAATCCATTCACCCTACGGTAGTGTTGTTAAAAGAAGAAATTACGAGTTGGTCTTATCGATATCAATATTTACCGGGTTTTAAGTACGGTATGTACTTAAATACAGATAGCTGGTGTATTAGGCACACATGCGGTACTTATATACAGAAATATTCCCCTTTAGCCTTTTGAAAAGGATTATGTAATGTTGAACAGGATCTTGTTTTGCTTGCAGAGCACTTGGCCTTCCTTTGAATTAGATTTCATAAAGTGTCAACCCCCACATTTTGGTTTGATAGTCACTATTGACAAGTCTATTGTCTATTAATTTTGAACTTGCTTTCATTTTCTTTGAAGCATTTATGTATTTGTGTTTTGCTGATAAGTATACTTTAAGTCATGACGCGACTCGAAAACCAAAGTATCGCTACTACGATGTTGGCAATGTATCATCAGAGCCATCGAACCATAAACCGGGTTCGGTAAATGTGTGCTTAATCAGATAAGATTAAGTGATGCGTGACTGTGCTGACGTGTGAAACGTGTAACAGTTTGACAGCTCTAGCTAGATCTGTGAGTCACAAGCCAAAGGCATGGTGACTAACGGCACGAGGGGCGCGGTCGATCTCTGTAACCGGTAATCGCTGGAAAATGGTCTGTGTCATGATGTAGCCATTTTCCTTGTATTTGGTTATAAGTATCGTCTCTTTCCCCTTACTTTATAGGGATCTATGAAAACCATGATTGATAGGGTACAGGAAATATAGTTGAAAAAATTCAGTAACCTTTCTTAAAACAAAGACACTAAATTTAATATATTCTCATCGCTTCAAACACTTTTGATGCACAAATGTGGCAAAACTGGTCGATCAATATCTACAGTAAGCTCATTTGAAAGTGGAAGTTTACAAAACCATTTCTCATGGCGGTTTTTAGAAAAAGCATGATTTAAACATTTAGGCTTGTACTGAGAAGGCCATATCATTTAGTAAACAAGTAAGTATAAAACAACAATCTGCTTTAGATACCTGATGTCATAAACCTCAATCTACAGTACTTCTTCAAAAAATTGTGATTGATTGTGGTATACATTAACTATAAATGTACTATTTACTATGTACAATCAATTTAGTATGCATACATACATACACGCATACACACTATGCATTCATACTGTACATAGATTACATACATACTGTACATACATTAATTATGTTCTCATAACCCTTCCACCTTCTCCCCTTACCATCCCCTCCCCCTCACATAAACATCCCCTAACCATCCACTTAACCTCCCCACCCTTATGCACACATACACGCATACTGTACATGTATACATGAATTATGTTCTCATAACCCTTCCACCCTCTCCCCTTACTATCCCCTCCCCCTCACATAAACATCCCCTAACCATCCTTTTTACCTCCCCACCCTCATGCACACATATACAAGCATACTGTACATGGACACATTCATTATGTTCTCATAACCCTTCCACCCTCTCCCCTTACAATCTCCTCCCCCTCACATAAACATTCCCTAACCATCCCCTTCACCTCCCCACCCTCTTCTAGTGCATAGCAACACTTCTCATACGTATTTTAAGTTTGCTGTCTTTATCATGAGATCATTGTGCCTGTTCTAGTGCTTTCAGTAAGTACTGTTAAATTACACTGTTTCTTGCATTGTAGTCATTATCATGATCTAACCTGTGAATAATGGGGTAGTAGAAGCCAAGAAAGTGTCACTAATTAATTTGGCTCATTTAAATACTCTGTTCCTCAATGCAGATACAATGCAGTGCTGTAGCCATGGTAACAGGCACTGTACATTACCGACTTGTCGGATTGACATAGAAAGCTTGCAATGAGATACCCCCCCCCCCCCCCCGTTTATCAAATCTGATCTCTTGACTGTGCAGTCTGTTTCATTCTTGTTCGCTTGTGGGAAACATTTAGCATGTACTTAATCACAACGTAATGTTAGAGCTACAAACTTACCATATACAGTATGTTTACATTTCATAAATTTTGTCGAAGCAAAGGGATAATAGAGTTTACCATAATTGAGGTCCATTTATCTTGACTATGTGATTAGTTCATTTATAAAAGTGAACAAAACATTAAAAAAAAAAAACAGTTTTGGATGAATTATTTTATCAACTATGTTTTCTCGGTGTAATACTTATTGTACAGTACAAGTGGGTATGAGTGTAATTTAGTATGTACTTCATCACAATGTAATGTTAGAGGCTCTACAAACTTACCATATACAGTATCTTTACATTTTATAAATTTTGTCGAAGCAAAGTGATAATAGAGTTTACCATAATTGAGGTCCATTTATCTTGACTATGTGATTAGTTCATTAATAAAAATGAACGAAACATTATAAAAAAAAGTTTTGGATGAATTGTTTTATCAACTATGTTTTTTCTTAATGTACAGTACAAGTGGGTATGGGTGTAATTTTCTATTTTTTCTCGGTGTAATCTTTTACTGTACAGTACAAGCCTAAATTTTCTATCCCACAGTACCGGAGGTAACAGAGGACGGCAGGCTCACCCTGAATGAGTTGAAACCGCCGCAACCCTGGGAAGACGATCCAAGGGAAAAGTTGCCTCTGGAGATCGGTGAAGTGAAGGTATTTAATCAGTCGTTGAAAGTCTTAACATCTTATCTAAAATATCCGAAAAATATCTGAAAATATCTTAAAAAGTGAACTGTACAGTCAGTAGGACATAAAAATGTAAATCTGAGTAAAAGTAGATTATTTCCAAGAAAAAAGTTTCCTTTTTTTTAAATTTTAGGTGAATTTTGATCAGGCAAATGACTGGTTTTTTCTCACCCTTGAAATAAATTTAAATAAAATAAATAAAATAGATCTCTTAGAATTGAGATATATATGGTTTTGTTTATTCGTTTTCTCTAAGATGGAGGAGAAGCCAGAAGGGTTTCTTTGAGATTAGGTCATCATTACTGTAAGTCATCTAACATGTAGTACCACGAAGAAAGATTTTTTTCAATTTTTCAATTTTTTATTTTATTTTTTTATTTTTTATTTTTTGAAAGATGGTAAATGCATTATAGAGATGTACAAAAGTAACCTCGGAAAACTGAACTCTCTCTGACACTGCATATTTCACTTTTCCCTTAATTCTTTAACAAGGTAACATATTTCACCCATGCGTGTATGGAATACAATTTCAACGGGACCATCTTCTTCACGGATCCGTGGCTCACAGGACCGGCCTTCTCAAGAGGCTGGTGGCTGATGCACGAACCACCGTCCGACTGGCCGGAGAGATTAGCGAAAGCTGACTTGATCTATATCAGTCACTGCCACTCGGATCATCTGAGGTAAAGCGGTCAAGGATCACAAACTTGATACAGAGTCGCAGGCTTTTTCAATTAGTTTTTAAAAATATTCTGTCTTTTATTTAAATCTAAAAAAAAAAATCTTTTAACTATTGGTTGGTTGATACGAATCCTTTGTCTCTTCCAGTAAGTGAGATTAGGACTATGGCAAATTTTGCAATATCCAATATATGTGTTCCACGAGGACCGAGCCATGACCCACCCACCAGACTCCACCCTTCAGAATCATTGCTAAGAAATGCAACAAATTGAAGTTATCTTGGACTATAGATTTGATATTATGAAAAATATAACAATTTAATCCACCTCTGTCGTCAAGCTCCAAAAACTTGAGATAAATTTTGTTATGCCTGGGAGAGCCACTGTAACCCACAGAAAATATTTCTCTGCCAACCCACCCCCCCACTCCAGTAGTTTGAGCCGAGTGTCCCGCTACATGTTTGAGTTGTTTAATTAAATCTTGTTTTCCGAAGGAAAGGAGATGTTTGATTACCATCTTCTTGAGCTCATTATTAAAGCCTTTTTTTTTTCTCTTTTTGATTGTGTTTTAATATCTGTTATTACCTTTATATTGCATTTTTTCCAACTTCAATTATTTTGTCATAATTCTTGATTATCCTGAATTATTGATTTATCCTGATTATCCATCTTCTTCTATCAGGACTTATTTATTTCCCTCTCTGTCTCTCTCGTAGTTATCCGACGCTAAAGATACTTGCAGAGAAAAACCCAGACATTCCGATTTACGTTGGTGACACGTCAATGCCCGTCTTCTGCAAACTGGAACAGAGCGGAGTTAAGCTAAACAACATCAACGTACTGAAGTTTGGACGCTGGTTCAAGGTAAGAGAGAGAGTATTATTGTTGGAGATATACCTTGAATTAACATCAACTTTGTATTTCCTTCTCCCCCCCCCCCCCATTTGTCCCCCATTCAATTCAACTATGTTGAGGTGGTGTCATGCATAAAACTTTTCATTCAGAAATATTTGATATTTGTATTTAAAATGTCAATTTTTTTCGGGATGTCCCTTCCATGAGATCCCCGGTTTACACTGAAGTTACAAGCAAACTACTGCTACATCTGGTTGGTGCTTTCTAGCAAAGAAACAGTCAGTTAAAAGATACTATGAACTGATTTGTATTCCTGGCTAAACATTCCCTTTCTTAAAGATTTTGTTTTCATGCTGTAAATCTTTTGATTTTTCTCATCACCAGGTCAACGAGGACTTGCGGTTTATGATAATGATGGATGGTGTCCACCCAGATATGGATACTTGTATCCTGATCGACTATAAAGGTGCGTATGCATTGTTATGGCATAACAATAGCCTGATGAGGATACCAGACAAAGAGAAATAAGAAATGATGAAAACAATAGTAATAGCATAGCAATAGCCTCATGCAAAATAATAGTATAACAATGATAAATACTATAGCAATAGCCTGATGAGGCTACCAGACCATGAGAAACAGTAGGTTTCAAAATGATGAAAACAATAGTAATAGCATAACAATACCCATATGAGGATACCAGACAATGCAAAATAAGTATGAAAATGATAAATACAATAGTACTAGCATAAGAATAACCTCATGCGGATACCAGACAGTGAGAAATAGTAGGTTTAAAAATGATGAAAACAATAATAATAGCATAGCAATAGCCTCATGAGGATACCAGACAATGCAAAATAGATTTATAAATGATGAAAATAATAGTAATAGCATAACAATAGCCTCATAAGGATACCAGATAATGAAAATAGTGTGTATAAAAATGATGAAAACAATAGTAATAGCATAACAATAGCCTCATGAGGATACCAGACAATGCAAAATAGATTTATAAATGATGAAAATAATAGTAATAGCCTCATAAGGATACCAGATAATGAAAATAGTGTGTATAAAAATGATGAAAACAATAGTAATAGCATAACAAAAGCCTCATGAGGATACCAGACAATGCAAAATAGATTTATAAATGATGAAAATAATAGTAATAGCATAACAATAGCCTCATAAGGATACCAGATATTGAAAATAGTGTGTATAAAAATGATGAAAACAATAGTAATAGCATAACAATAGCCTCATGAGGATACCAGACAATGAGAAATGATGAATAGAAAAGTAATGTACAATGAACGAGCAGTAAGATAATGGAAACAATAGATGTAGTAAGAATAATAGCTTCACAAGGATACTAGATAATGAATCATGAACACTGAAGAATGATAAAGCAAACTTAAAAGAACATTCTTATGAAGGCATTAATGGCTCTGACTGTGAAATATGTCATTTAAAAAGGACATTCTAGAGTTATTGTATCTATGTAGGCAGCTGGTTTTTGTCAGTTTTGAGCGTCTGTGACATTCCCTCCTGTTTGCATCAATTTTACCGTACGGTGTATCAACATCCAGCTTTTTCTATCTTGAAAAGCTATCGTTAGTATTTACTCTATGTAATTAATCTTGTTTGGGAGTCATGTCATGAATATTTTAGCTTCAAGGAGGTGAAGATTTACTAGAAGATAAATAAATACTGATAATTAATAAACACTAGAAAGATAAATAAACACTGATAATTAATAAACAATAAGATAAATGTTCATAATAAATAGACAGCAATCTTTGATGTTCATATTTGCTTTCCAAGTGATATAAATTAGTAGGAACATGGTCCCAGATATGATTCATTTTGATTCCGTGCTGAAGCAAAAGGAATCATTCCGTAATGATGCTGTGTGTACACGCGCGCATGTGTGTGTGTATGAGACTTTGACAATATTCTAAATTCGGTTGGACTTTAAACTTTGTATGTAGGTGCACCATATTGACTTCTCCGTTGCTATTGTTTTTGGCTGGGATGAAAAGGTCATACTAGGTCACCAGAGGTCAAATTTTGAAAACCTTGTAAAAATAATATCTCAAGAGGGGAAGATTTGATGAATTTTATACTTGACATGCAGATGCCCCATGTTAAAGTAGAAGAACCCTACTGACTTTAGTGTAGGCAAAAGATCATTAAAGGCCACGAGAGGTCAAACTATGAAATCCTTGTAAAACATGATAACTCAATATTGCAAAGTTGAATGAACTCCAAACTTGCTCTACAGTAGTCAGATAGTTATTTTTTAATTTTGAACAAGTTGTATGGCAAGGAATCCTAAAGCCGAGTGGCTTTCTGGTATGGGAATTTTCTGTGAAAAAAATATAATAACAGGTTCATCAGTTGTAATAACTTAAGTTGAAGGCTAATAGTCTTGTGTCAAGTCCAGGGTCTTCTCGCATGACTTGAAAATCTTTCACAACATTTAACCCTGGTCACTGGTGACTTGTCACACCAACACACCCAAGTGTGTACAATTCAAACAGTTGCTTCGAAGGCACTACAGTGCACAACATCTATGCATACCCTGGGACACATCCCATAGTGTTTAGCCTTGGCCTGGCGGTGCACAACTATATTTACAAGTTACTGCTGTACTCTTGCATGTCTCCTCTCCACTTGCACAGTTGGGTCCAGAAAGGCCCCATGGACTCATTGAAATGATTCGGCTGGGACTCAATCCTGTGAACTTTAGATGGCAAGTCCATCACTCTTACCATAACACAGAGGATATTATCGAGACTGCCGACCCGAATTTAACTCGGCATCCAACCAAATTCAACACATTTCTTTTCAATTTTTTTTAGGTCACCAGATACTCAACACAGTGGACTGTACCAACCCCAATGGCGGACGACTTCCCCAGGGTATTGATATGATGCTCAGTGACTTTGCCGGGGGTGCGTCCGGGTTCCCCATGACGTTCTCCGGGGGCAAATATACAGGTACCCCTACTACCTCCTTATGCGGTTTAATTCTGCCTTATGGAACGAACCTTTTTGTGAGCTGTTTACAGGCGTGTAGCCAGGAATTTGCCAAGGGAGGGGCACACCTGTAGATAACTTATCAGAGCCATAGATTCTGCATTGAAAACTATCTAAGCGTAGCGCCACCATGAGTTGGTGCTACGCGTACAAGAAAATTTTGGCTGAAAATGCCTCCCAGATTGCTGGAAATGGCACTTCCCAGGCCTTGTAAGTTACATCTAAGCTTGAAATTT
>KN882573.1:167653-181078 GCA_000934455.1 Apostichopus parvimensis
AAACAGCAAACTAAGATATTAGCCAAGTTTTTTCCCTGCCAAAAGCGTTAATTGGCGAGTAATTAAGGATATTTGCAGATAATGAGAAGAGTGTCCACCGACAAATTACACATTTAATAATAATCGCATACAGTTCCCCCAACCCACTAGTTTGAATTCAACCAATCAGGGATGCAGGTTAAGTTATGAGCGGTTGCTAAAAATAGATTCAAAACGTCGAGTTGGTAACTTGGTACAACCAGCGAGCTGGACTCCTAACAGCTCCCCGGTACAACTGCCATAGACAATCTACACAAATCAAGCATGGTGTTGTATTATGTATTGGCCAATGACGTTCGTAGCTTTTAAATATTCATATCATGGGCTTGGTTTATTTGGATCCCATCGGAAAATATCTTCGAGAAAAACAAAGTTGAAAGTTGTAAATTTTTCGACTGTTATGCCACCATTTGAAGTAAGAATTGAATAGATAAGCTAGTTATGTATGTCTTTATGGTATCGTGGAATCAGTGAGGTTGAGAAAAACCATAGAAAAGGACGCACAATGCTGCTTTAAGATATTTTGGAGACCCAGTGTATTTGAGATAATATTTTGGTTGATATTGTTTTGACTTGTCTGCCTTATATGTTCTGACAAGTCTCTTGTCTTTGAGAGAGAGAGAGAAATATATTTAAGCAAAGGTTTCTTTCTTTTCTTTTCTAGAAATATATTTTTTTTGGTCTCTGATTTTTTCCAGAAAGATATTTTTGGAAACGCCACGCCCTATGCACATGCAACATCTTCATATTCCATGATTATTATATGTCATGACTATTATTTCTTTTTTTATTGTCTTAGGCTGCGGTTAGCGAGGTCTTCTGCGGTATGTGGGTACGCAACGGCCTGCAGATGAGATGTCAGGCCATGACTTATTTACAGTGCCACTTCTGTGCGTCAATGGCGGACCTAGATTTGTACTTTCTACAGGTAAAAAAGTTGACATACATATAACTAATTAGTACTTACATTCAGGGGGGTAGGAGCCAGGGGGGGTGGGCACAGGGGGAACTTGTCCCCCTACTTTTTTCCAAAATAGCAAATGTGCCCTACTGGCAAATAAAATGTGCCCCTTTGATGAAGAACTGTCTTTTGGATATCTTAAGCCTTTGTTAATTGTGCCCCTTTGATGAAGAACTGTCTTTTGGATATCTTAAGCCTTTGTTAATTTTAAATAGAGTCACGTTGCACCATAATAGTACTGATAGCATACTAACACATCATATATATTTAAGTGATATGGCCGTGTGTATCGGATTATAGCATAACGAGGGGTGATTGTGGAATGAGAAAGTGCCCCTCTGATGTTGTGCCCCCCCCCTCACTTTTTGGAAGCTTCCTACCCCCTGCTTACATTGATATATCTAGACATTGAAACTAATTTAATCTGAGTAGGAACAGCAAGTAATGGTTAGCCTGTCAGTAGCTGGTCGTATGGTTTTCTAATTGACAGAGGGCGATGTAATATCGGTCCTAAATGTGCCTTTCTGTACTTTTTACAAATCTCTTAGTCAGAGTGACAGGCTCACAAGCAATGCGGACAAACCTGATGAACACATGCACTGGGTGGCTGACTAGTTCAAGGTTGTTGTGCAGTATGGCCAAAAAAATATAAAAATAGTATTTAAGAAAACACAACTTAAGGTGCTAAAAACCATTGGCTAAAGTTTAAATTCAGAGAAAATTTTTTCAAAGATCTGTCCTTCCTTAATTACAAACAAAATTGTACGGTATTTACTAGTAGTGATCGACTCACAGCTCATACCATGCCGATCTGTAGCTTATAAAGTTGCACAGAACCAGATAGGACCATTATGAAAAGCCCCCTCTGTTGATTTTGGGCATGGCTGGATGATCCCCATTAGCTTTTGCCAACTGAAACTACTTTCACGTACGTTTAGATCCCCTGTTCATGTAACTAGAGTGTTCTTCTGTATAAAAAAAAATATAACTTATTTTTGCTTTCATGCACTTACAATGGTGAAATCTGCTGGTAATAACAGACGAAACAAATCCCCTGATATATGCAACATTTGTTTTCTTAATAGCTCATGTAGCTTCCAGGGTGGGGTTTTTTCCTTATAGACTTTAGGACATAATTTTGTTCTCGTCTATTGAAAATGGTGCATTCTGCTGGTATTGAATAAAATGTCTACTTGGACTCCAGGGCAATAAACTCACTGTTTGTATTCCTGTGCTGATTTCAATGTTGCATGGCAGAAGTTGTTCTGTTGTCAAGACAACTAAATAATGGTAATGTATGTTCTTTTTAGCCAAAAGTATTAGCTACTTTTACATTTTAATTACTTCCAAATAAAAAAGGCTGGATTGATGTTTCTAAAGTTTTTTGTTATCTTACAGTGTGAATCATAGAACATTGTGCAAGCAAAAATTTAGAATTTCTGTTGAAGGTTGGAACTGCTAGTTGTTCAGATTGTGTTTGAGGTGCATTAGTGCAGTGTGAGACCTTTATCACTGACCAATTGCTTTTTTTGGTACAACAATGTGATCCTTTAATAGTTATATCTAAGTGAAGATATTATGGTCAAGTGATTTTGAAAGATTTATCTGAGTGTTTAAGTTGAATTCTTAGCAAAATTTAAAGCAACTTTTCTCCTCATAGATTTTTGTATTGTGGAGATATGATTTCTTCAATTTTGAAATATTTTTTGGTAAATGCATCTGGCAACAGCAGGATGAATGATGTCATCACGGCAATTGAGCTGAAAAATGGGCCATTGCCATTCTGCCATTCCAAAAAGGTTACATTCAATCAATCATGTCTTGAATTAGGACCAAAATACTGGGATGAGGTTTTGCAACTAACAGGGGGGAATATTTTACTCTTCAATATACTCAGTGTTATATTGTCAGCCTCTGGAATACATCCCTCCAAAGGTAATAGAAGTGTCACACATTTAAATATGCTGCATAAACATTAGGTACGAATAAAACATGTTTGTTTATTGCTTTATATATATATCTGAGATACACGAAGAAAGTGTTTACCATGTTTTGTACCGTGACTGGCAAGTAAAAAGATGGCAAAAATGATTAAACAGTAACAAATCCATTTAGTGTAACCATGGCAACTTTCTGTCAGTCCCCAAGCGATTATGTACAGTTGGTTTAATCTATACATGTATGCAATATACAAGCAGGCGTTGGTTTTGTAATAATGGTAAGAAAAAAGTTCACTTTTTTAGGAAACTTGTTATATTATTATCTATTTATCTGTCTGTCTGTCTGTCTGTCTGTCTGTCTGTCTGTCTGTCTGCCTTTTTCTTTGGTTATTATTTTCTTTGTACATTAGGCTGTAATCTGTCAAAAGTCTACCAGGATGTGTTTATACTTGACGCAATGAAGTGTATCTCTCTATTTGTGTTCTAGGTCTGTGCAGCTATGCTGGAACCGGCTGGATTTCCTGTTGATGAATTTATCAAGGTCATATTTGAGAGGCAAGTTTTTATTAAAAAAGAAATATAATATTTTGTACATTATATCAAATTTCAAGATTTCAAATTCGGCCTCCAAAAAGACTCAAGCTATGGTTAAAGTTTGCTATCATCTGAAATTTGAAGAAACACAATTGGAAACCTTGTTTCGTTTTTGGAGTATTTGTTCAAAACTATCATCCTAATTAAAATAGCCATGACCCTGTCCAAGTCAAATGTTTTTTTGTTACTTTTCTTGTTTTCTTATTTGTTTGAGATAATTATGGTTCCATTTGGTACTGATGTGGTTGATATGTATGACCCACATATTTTGGTTACACTTAATTACAATGGTTACACTTGGTTACTATGGTTACACTTATTATTATTATTTTAAATACGGGATCAGAGGAAGAGTGATCGATACACAAATCTTTTTATTGTTTCTGAAAATCAAATTTGAGCAATTAAGCTAACTTTTCTGCATTTAATGAATCTATAACTAGGAAAATGGTATAAATTATTCAATGCAAAATATTGGTCAAAATTAATCTGTAGTTTAATTAACATTAAGCCAGATACATTAACATTGACTGTTCGTTTGCACTCTTGTTGATAGAGGTATCTATCGTATTCAAATTTAGAATACAGAGGAAAAATTATGGTAGCTCCATTTGCACTACCACACTCCATGTTATTTATCGACCTGCTTTTTAAAACTTTCTCTATCTCTTATCTATGTTCAGGTTTAAGGTTTGGAAATTTGTGACCTTTGACCCAAGTCATGAACCTTGCAATATGGATACCAATCAGGAAATGTCAATGTTGGAGGCTGCCCTCAATTTTATTGCTACATTGGTCAGTGTCAGGACTAATCTTGGTGAGTTTTGTCTTTCACAGATCATTTCAATTTTCAAAGTAATAATGGAAAAAAAAGGAGCATTGGAATATTTTGATTTTTTGTTGTTGTTGTTGTTGTTGCATTTATTCTGTAAAGAGTTTGATACCAAACTGTCATCACGATGCAGTTTATTAATACTTGACTAATGACTTTTTGCAATGCATTTCTGAAATTATACAAACCGTTTCTTTCATGTTTACTAACGTAGTATCAACGACGGGCTGAAATATGTAGGACTGTTCCACTCGTTACTGCTAATGGTATCAATTAGGAGAATCAAGCATGAGACACCCCACCCCTGTGACCTAATGAAATGACATTTGCCACTTTTTTTTAGTGTGTGTGTGTGCGTTTTTTAGGGAATTAATTTAGTTTTCATATTTTGCATAACATTTCTGTAGGCTCTGAAACTCTGTTCCTTATAAAAATAGTATGGTTTCTGTGTACAAGACTACTAATATACATCTTTGCAATTATATAGCAATTTATCCATTTTGCAAAGTGTTTTTGCTGCTCTGCTATACTGGATGAACAATTCCCTGCAAATAATAATAATAATAATAATAAATGCAAATTCATATAGCGCCAATATCCAGAGGAAAACCAATGCTCAGTGGCTCTAGTGCTCAGGGAAGACAGTCAAAAATAGATAAGTTTTGAGTCTGTTTTTGAAAATGTTAACGTTGGGTGCCAACTTGATGTGCAGTGGAAGTGACTTCCAAAGAGTAGGAGCGGCATTAGAAAACGATCTTTGACCAAATGACTTGAGCTTCCACTTAGGTACATGGAGCAGTAGCTGATTTGAGGATCGGAGAGAGCGGGTGGTGGTCTTCCGACTGATCATGCTACTCATGTATTCTGGTGCTAATCCATGCAGGGCTTTATATGTGAGCAGGATGATCTTGAAATGAGGCATAGGTACGCTCAATGACCTTGCTCGGGCAAAGAAGCCGCCCCAGAATGTAATAGTCTGACTGTGACAACATTTACCTTAGCCAGTAAAATGCATGCAAGTGTTACTGAAAGAGAAAAGTGACACCTCTCCTGAGTACTCCGATACATAAATTGTGATGGATATGCCTGCAAAAATTACATTTCCCCAAAATATGAGACTGGTATTTCTATTTCTCTCTCTGAAGTAGCTATAAATACATTATTGCATACTAACACTAGGAGATACTTTTTCATTCCAAAATGAGGGAACTATCTGGTGATTTAATAATAAGTAATATTTTAATAATAGTAATAAGTAATATTTATATAGCGCATAATCAGCAAAGCTGCTCAAAGAGCTTTACAAATGTAAAACCTAAAAACAAATAGTAACAAAAACCGAAATATTAAATATATAGAACCAATATGTCAAAAATGTAATAGCCTAAAGCAACAATATAAAAAACACCCGTACTAAATGATAATTAAAGCCCTAAACGCATATAGTCCAAAACAAATTCAGAAATATGTAAATAGTAAACTAGTTTAAACAAAGAATATACAAAAAGATTAAAACATAGTCAATAATTAAAGTATAAATTTACTAGTATATATAATTTTACTTGTCTAATGACATCATGACTGATTCTTGCGGTATCTTTTTTTAATTTTACTTCCCAGGTATGAGCGCAGACGAAACCCTCCGATTGGAGATGGTCACCCTTCTCTGCATGGACGATAGAACCTACAGTAAATTACAGGACAAGATATCCTTTTAGAAACTTTGTCACATTACTCTGACAAGCATGTATCATTTTTTTTTTTTTTTCATTATATTGTCATCTTGAATGAGGGTAGTCCTGCTCAGTGCAGAAGCACTGCTTTCAAGAGGAGCCCTCAATACAAAATACATATGCAATATAATGCAGTAGAAAAACGGTAAACATCCAAAAGCACAAAAAGGACGGCAAAAAGATAGACAAACAAATATCAGACATCTTAACAAAATATATAAGTTTTCATACTGCGTTTAAAAATATTAACATTTGGCAAAGCATTTCAAATTTGGGGGAAGACTGTTCCACGACCTGCCTCCAGAAAATTTAAAGGACCCTTTTACCATTCCCAGATCTAACAGTACCAACAATGCCACATAATCGAAATAATGAGTATCCCATTCTTGTCATTAAACTTTATCCCAATGCTCCTTCTACTACACTCAACCCAACAGACCTGGCCAATGAGCCTCGTTGAGGTTTTGTTTGTCGTAGACTGTGTGATTTCTTTCCTAGTTTCCTTAATGCCTCCATACATTCCAGAGAAGACAGGAGTTATCAACACTAACTGCAAATTTGAGAAGACTCTTAAAGAGGTATGTATGATGTGCAATCAGCAAATGGGTCTCTACATGGTCTCAAACAAGATAAAAAGAGATCAGCGCCATCATATTAGTCATATCTTAGTTTTCCATGGAATTTGACAAGTGGGTTGCTTTGAGCTATGAGTACCGTCGACAGGGAATCACGAACAGTAGCGTAGTGGTGTCATGTAGATTATATGTTTCATTTCTCCCCTCCCCCCACAAACCCCCTTTCCCCCCGTTGGTTCCTACAATTATCCCATTCTTGCAGTTTCCTAGTTTCCTTAACGGGAATCACAAGCAGTAGCATAGTGGTGTCATGTGCATTCATCACCATCATTTCATTAGTAATAAGTACTCTTTACTGGATGGTGTAAGTCATGCTGAGCCACTCCCCCTACCACCTCTGTAATTTATACAAACAAAAATAAGTGCTAGTGGCATCTCTGAAACTTGTCAGAAATTCCAAGCCAAACAAGCTGTTTTAAGTACTTTTGAGTCAATCAAATTTGAGTCAATCATCCAGCTTTTCTTTATACAAATTCACCCAGCATCTTCGCTACTTGTGAGCACTGCATTTTATGTGAGATCATGTTACTTTGATTCAGAGATTTGTATACTTCTAGTACACATCATGGACATAAGGACCTATATAGTATATACGACAGCACCCTTGACTAAGAAGTTGGAGAGCCTAATGGTCAGCTGGCAGTGAACTCCCTTGTACATTAGTTTGCTAATTTAACAAGCAGATCATAATCCTTTGTAATCATTTTTTTGTTTTTGTTGAAATACTAGATTGCTGATTATCAGTTACCGACCTCTGACCTCGGAGGACTTCAGCAGGGCAAATATTCACCGAAACCTGAAATCTGGGACAAGGAATTTGATCCGATCCACGTCATGTTTAGATCAATGGAAAGGAAGGAATTCCAATCAGCAATGAATAACTACACCACATAGTAAGTAAATTAGAATAAATTAATGAAATTAGAGTAACTCGGGAAGTTGGAGTAACTCAGGGAGTTGGAGTAACTTAGTGCTAAGTGACAATTAATATCTCCAGTTAAAAACAAGATTTTGATAAAGGGTTTTCACTAACTGTGGAATAGTTTTTCCTTATTAATGTATGATTTGCATTGTCTGCCACTGAAATATCACACTCAATTTGCATAAGAAACACCCAAAAGCCCTGTTCCACAGAAATCACAGAGTTTGTGATCAAAACTGCACTTATGTATTATCTTAGTTTGAGTTAACAAAAAAATAAGGAAAATGCACCAGTGTCCAAGCATCTAGAGAGAAATGTATTAGTATCTTGTGATACATAAATAGCAACCAGTGACTGATATTGAATATGAGTTGGCCTAGTACAGTGTTTCTTCATATTGTCCACTTCTCTTCCCCTTAAAAAAAACGATTGAATCCTTCTACCAGCTGTTGGTGAACACTTTGCACATTAGGTGTTGGGTCCAGGGTGGTGTTCTTTCAGCAAATTAATTGTTTATGCCTATGGCTCCCCCCCTCACCCTGTAGTTCTGCCTCGCACCCCCACAGGGTCCATGCATCCCAGGTTAAGTTACCCTGGCCTAGTGGAAGGGAACTTAGAATTGTGCAAGTTTAGTTATTAAAGACAATATTAACTCTCTGAGAATTCCCTCAAACCACATAAGTACATTAAAATGCATGCAACTTTTGCAAAGTTAAAATGAGACTATAATTTCATGACTGAAATATGCTATAGACATTCCAACCTGATCATATGAAATTGATCAATTTTTAACCTTTTTAATTTTTTGTTTTTTTGCAGTCTTAATAAATCAGGGAAGTATAAGGACAAGAAGTTACCCTGGCCACCATTTCAGCCTCTGAAGTCCATCCATAAGGAATATAAACCACTCAGGAAGATTTTAAACTGCAGGGCATTGCATGGACTTCTGTATTCACTTCTCTATAAGGTATGTGTAATAACAAGTACAGAAAAATGGCTGTGCAAATATGAAGTAATAGGTAACATCCAGAGGTGGGGTGTACGGTAGTTATTAGCCCAACCTGGCGTCTATAGACTCTAAAACCTAATTATAGACTTAAGTTATGGCCTAAAGATGCTGAAAAATGCACCATTTCACTTTTAAGATTCTGATTTATTTTCTTTGGTGGGGGGGGGCGGTGACTCCCAGTTGTCCTACTTGGGAGTCCCCTCCCACAACCCTCGGGCCACACCCTCTCCCTTTTGAAGTCCTGGATATGGCCCTGAGTAACAAGGAGGAATGGGTAGTACATTATGTCAATATTCATACAATTCTCTAAAGAGGCTTTTCCGGTTTTTTAAGAATGTTATCTGATAACCCCTCCTTTTATAATTGCCATGCCTTCCATCTACCCAATTCAGCAGCAGGATAGCCAAAAGAGGGAGAAGGGGATGGGGGGCAGGAAAAAGGTACTGCTAACGTTTGTCATAATGAAATCTTGCCCCAAATTTGTTACAATGTAAATCCACAGTCTGCAAAACCCATGGAGCGAAACGTTTGTGGAGGGGTTGCAAGATATTTCCAGACGTCGCAAAGTTTATTCCCATTTGTCGTAGCTTTTCGATGTCCGAAGTCTCAGCTGACTTGCATGTATTTTGAGCATGGATTGCGAAGGGTGGGGATAGGGTGGGGGGATAGGGTGGGAGATAGGGTGGGGGGATAGGGTGGGGGATATGGTGGGATTGGGTGGGGGTTGTGGCTCAGTCCCAATGGAAGTTCCTGGGTCGTCTGCCTAAACGTTTGCCAACTGCCGCTGTAAATGAACAATTTGTGATAATTAGGGGCATCTGACTATTCTGCACCAGATGGACCATCTCTGTGTATTTGTTTCGTCAGGCTGTGCACGGTTCCAACATGAGTGAGACGGCCGTGTATATGACGATAGCATTAATCAACATGGCATTGCAATGTGCACCAGACGAAGAAGAAGATGGCAGAACAGAGGTACATGGTATTGTCCTTCATTTCACCCTCCTCCCCTCATTTTAATTAATGTAATATTGTAATATTCATCATAATATAGGCAAGTCTTCTAATCAGTAGTTTCCATAGCAACAGTCTTTTATGCATTTTATTATGTTGTCATTGGCATATGATCATTGCAATGTTATCGATTTACATCCATGAATTAAAGTGAAATAAGATGTTTTTTGCATTGTTTATGGTGAATGCCAATGATAATATTAACAGTTGGGACGTTCTTTGTAAGTAATTCCACATCCCATCCATAGGTGTTCCAACCCCTCCTTTTGAAAACCATTAATCAGCCTAGGGTTGTGAAAGCAAAGACAATGGTATGTTGATGTTTCTGTTACAAACATTCGTGGTTGTGGCAGATATAGTAGAAACAAATAATTGCTTCAACTTCTCTGTACAAAATCTTTACTTTCCATCTAGTAATCATCTACATTCCCATACACATACCTTTCTTAATTATCCCTCTATGAGCCTTGTAGTCTGTAAGTACCTCTCTAGGTACTCCTCAATTAGTCTAAACAAACTCTGAGTACCTTTCTGTATAAAGTCTATTACTCCCCCAGTACCCCTCTATCAGTAACATACCTTTTCTATGATTTCCCCAGGACCCTTCTTCAGTTAAAATACTCCCTGGGTACCTTCATTGTGAAGAAAAATAATAAGTAACTTTATTGTGAAGTCACAATACTGAGTAAATTATTTGATTCTCCTAACTATAAGCCAAATACATATTTCAGTACACCCACTATTTGGAGTATTTCCACAATGGCTTTCTTGCTTGGTTGTCTGGAAGCACATTTGACAAAGTCCAGTTTACTCTTTTAAACCCTACATTTGTCAATGAAAACTTGAATAATCAATTGAGATATATATTTTTTTCCAGATTATATTTTTTATTATTTTTTGTTTTTTAATTTTAATTTTTTTTTTAAATAATTTTTTTCTACGCATTATAGTCAGCTACAGAAGAACCTGTCGCAGATGCCAAGCCTGAGGGCTGGTTCAGACATAGTTCCATATTGAATAACCTTGCAACCGAAGTGAAAGCTGTGCGGTACCAAATCAATGCCAAGAAGGCCAATCCTTTTGAGAAAGAAAAGGTAAAATATTAAAAAACAAATTTCCTATTTGACAAGTGCAGCTGCCAAGTCCTACTCAAAATTTATACTTTATATTTGTTTCATCAAATTTGAGGTACTAGATGATGTAGAAGTACATCATCATCGTTACGATTTTTTAAATAAAAAAAAGCCAGATTTTTTTTTCCCCTCGACATGTGCAACTGCTGTCACAGTATCTTGTTTCAAATGTTTCAGTTCAAATTGCTTGGAATCATGTTTGCTTTCTGTTACCGGGGTAACAGAGCAAAAAGATCAATAGCAGAAAAGCAGTGCAGCTTTATCATATCTACAGTATCAGTTTAGGCTTCACTTTGACCATCCCATGAGAAGTTCAAAGATTCGCTGCTACTTTGCTCGTTGTGAGGGGATTTGATTAAGATTTACAAGATGCATTCAAGATGGTTACTTAGCATTCAGAGGTTTTTAAGCCAAACAGTTTGTGGTAGATTGAACATTTATAAGAACTTCTTTGTTACAATGTTGTGAATGAAATGGAACGATTTGCCCAAGTTGGTCGTACTCTCAAGAACTGTCGATGGGTTTAGAAGGGCCTATACCATGATTGCTTGAAGAATTGTTGTTCAGCTTTTGATGTTGCTGTCATAAGCTCTTTTTTCCCCTTACATAAGGTTCTTAATCGGGGCTGCGTGTCCCTCCTAATTTTGAAACCCTACCAACCGAGATCAAAAGACAAAAAAAACTTATCATTAAACTGAAATCTAACCGGTACAAAACCTTTTTTCCCTTCTTTATTCCGCTATCAGGACTCACACCATCACGCCCCTCCATCCGGCGACACCAATCAGTTTCTGGTATCTCTAATGATGGACGGTCAGTGGGTAGAACTCCTCAACACCCAGGGGTCAAATGAAGCCACTGCGGATCCCAACGATGGTAAGTTTGGCTTTACAGGCTGTATTAAGAGTCGACTAAACAAGGGAAAAAGAATCTGAAATTATTGGTGCATTTTGTAGAGGGTCTTGAAAAGGAGACTGCCAAAAAAGTTATAAAAATCCAACTTTGATTCTTTTGTTTGAATTAGGTTATAATGAAATTTTTTCATTGTACCATCATGATATAACATTCCTCATTTTCACAAAACTAAAAGTTTGCAACCATCATAAAACTGCCTATTATGTACAGGCATGCTTTGAAGGAAAGTAGAAGTCTTGCCGAGTTGATATCCTGAAGAATACTATTGTGAAAAACTAAAACCTCAGTGTATAATTTCAAAAGCATTTAGTGTATCAGGGATCTCTGAGCCAACAAAATTTACGTGCAGGAAAATAATTTAGTTTTCAAATTTTGCGTAGCAGTTTGAGAGGCTCTGAATTTTGTCCTGATAAAATACTATGATTCCTTAAAGAAAACAAAACTACTATACATCTTGCACTGGTATAGCAATATGCTCATTTTGCTACCCAATACTGGGTAAATGATTATTCCCTGCGTTTAGTTTATCTCGGTTAATCTTGATGATCGAGTGCCGGTGTGATCGTTAATTTATGCGTCCTCTCTCCCTAGAGTGGGTGAACATCCTGACCAACATGATAGAAACAGCCGAGGCTGGCGCCGTGGAGGTCCCCATGGAAACAGAAGACATTGCTTCCGGAGAAGATCGGCCTCCAGAACTACTCAACTTAGATAAACAGAAATCTACCAAAGGTGGGGAATTGAATCATATATCAGCCTTTATGAGTAGAAAGTTATCGAATTTTGAAACATCTTCTTGAGTTGGTATTTGATCAATTCTTTGCACTATTTGTTACTAAAGTTCCACTAACAATCAGAAGCTTGACCGGTCAAGTTTTATTATTCAATGTTTTTTAGTTGAAGTGTGGGTATTGAAAAAGTTTCGAGAAATTTTTTCTGTGTACCATTTGCATGCGATTATTTATACCCATTTGAAGAGTGTCTCGGTGAGAAAAATGTTGAGTTCATGAAAAGAACAGTGCAGAGGACATTTCAGTTTCAGAATAGACACCTCAGTTTCATGCTAGCAGTTAAACTTTCAGAGTTGTCTTTTCAGTAAAGGGTTAACCATAGTTGTATGTGGGGTGGGTGGGTGGGGGGGCAACCCTAGCTGGTGGAGATGAGGTACTGAAGGGGACCTGTTTGAGCTTTTTCAAACCGTAACGACTTGTTTTCTACTACTTACTACTGACGTTTATGAAGATCCCTTTTGCCTAGCTGCCAGGTAAGTCTTCTTGATACATTCAGTGAGTGTTTTTCTTTTACAAGGGTTTTTTCTCACCCCTCCCTCTTTTCTATTAGCTGATTCTGAAGGAAATATCAATGCCAAGCGTCAGAGGAAAGAAACTCCACCGCCCGAATTTGTCACGAAACCCTTGAACGAGAGCATGATCAGTTTGCTGGTTAAACTGTACGCTAAACTCTCCAATAAAGAAGTCGCTTATCTGTCGCCGGATTTACGAGAAGTCGACAGCCCTCCTAGAGAGGTGGGTGTTGCGTATTTTGTTTGGAGCATAAATTTCTACGTGCCACCATATCAGAGAATGTAGTGATGGGGGGAGTAAAAGCACAGGAAAGGGGGTGGGGGGAGTTGGGTGGGGGGAGGGTAAGGCCTCATGAGAATGTGATATTTTAGCTATGGTATAGCACAGTGTACTA